>VDFB02063176.1:0-15318 GCA_007258455.2 Sequoia sempervirens
GGTTCAAATTTGTTGACGTCTCTACAACAAGTCATTCTACTTAGTAGGGTTATCATGTCTTGGATTTCTTGAATGAACAATGACCTCACAATGTGCTTCAGCATCCTTGTTGCTTTCTCTTAGAATCATGTTGATAGCATGACCTTTTTATTTTTTTCTTCCATGCTAATATAGGCTTTTGTCGAATCCCCCATTTTTAATATATTCATCTTGGTAAACATAGAAAGCCCAAATGTGTATACAATGAAGTTTGTCGAGGGGTTTGCATAAACTCTCCCCTCTTTTATGACTGCTCTTCTATCTTCATCATACCACTTCACACGTTCAAGGACCAATTCAGGGGCTTCCATTGCTAACGGTAACCCTTTTGCCAAGTGTATTCAACTAACAACCATGTTCTTAGTACACTGGCTAGCATCTGGTTGTCGGGTTCTTTGCATAAACTTATGTTCATTAAAACCTCCCAGATGGGTATCCATTATCATCCCATCTAGGTGGGTACCACTTGTGAAATAGAAAATTTAAACTCCTCCTTAGGTTGCTTCTTCCACAAATTACTCATGTCTTTATCAATTTCTTGCATGATTTGCATATATATGCTCTACATAGGAATTAGGGCTAGTTCTAACCATACATTCCTAATAATTCATCAAAATTCTTTACCCACAACCTTTTATTTATTAAAATTAGGTTAAATCCAATCCAATTAAATAGAATTTTCTTTCAAAAATTACCCAGAGGAAACATTATTTCACTAGGACCAAGCATTCATGAAAGAATTTATAGAGCTCAAGAGAAATACCTTATTTCATTGATAGCAAGGTCAAAGACATAGAATTAGACTCTAGTAATCATGTCTTTTTGGTATCTTGATACTTACTTTTCTTTGTGTGCCTTGACTATCATTTTAATTATTTAATGACCTTATGAATATGTTACCTCACATGCGGTAATGTATTATAGAAGCAAATGCATGCTCAAGGTGATGCCAAGTATGTGCGTTTTGCCACCTTCTTTAAATTCCTTAAAAATTATGCACTGATTATCCTAAAGAGAGGTACAATCCTAGAAAGTTAGGGTTCACATTATAGAGCCTTCATATTTTGTGCCATGGACCACCTTCAAAAATTAGGCAGTAAAGGAAGATGATGTGGCACACTTATGTGTCACATTTTCCCATGTTGGACACAAGCGATTAAGTAAGCACCTAGCTCATATTGGTGAGAAACAAGCTTAAAATTATGGACAAAACACTTGGCATCCAACTCTAGGGTCAGGCTTTTTTACCGAGTCAAAGGGGACCAAGTACAAAGAGTACCCAGGTGTGGGTAAAAACAAGACCGATATAGTTTAAATGAACTCATTGTACAAAACTTTCAGTCTCTGGTTTTGAAGGAAAGAGAAACTAACAATGGGTTTAGCCAAAGGATGTTGACGATGCAAACTCAAGAAAAAATTCCCCAAGTAAAAAGCGAGCGGGCGAAAGCTCACCGGGTGTAACTACCTCGGGCAGAACATGAACATTGCACAATTTGCACTATGCTTAGACTATCAACACTTGACACTCGAAAATTCAAGAATCTAGATAAGCAATAAAACTTCAAGAGAACTTAGGATTTTTAGAATTCCAAGTTAAGGAAACCACCAATGCAATTGGGGGCCAAGCATTTCAAAACAAGACCTTCATTTTACTATTTCCTTTAAAAGACACAAACCAGCACAAGCAGGAAGCCAAGAAAGCAAAAAAAAGGGGTCCACATTTTTCCAAGGGTGAAATGGGGTGTGCTATAAGACCACACAACTATAAACCAATAAAATCAATCAAACAAATAGAAAATCAATTCTAGAAAAGAGATTCATACTCTAAACCTCTATAGTCCTCTGATTTTAAGCAACCAAAACCTTGTTTTAGCATTCCTTCTACTTTAATCAGCATAACAAGATCATATTTCATTGGGCTCACATGTGTGTTGGTGATTCATTCTATTACAAAAAATTCAAAACCATAGCAACTACTTGCATTGACCTACATAGTTTAGTAATTATCTTTTAGCCAACCTTGGATATTGCCTTACTGCCAGTCAAGAGTCTATAGCCCTAGCAAGGTTATCTCTATAATTTCCCCAAATATAGCTCTACTGTTAGTCAGGCGTCTATAGTTGAGAAATAGAGATATTTGGATACCCTAAAGAGTTGAATTCTCTTTTGATATTTCTTTGATATTCATTTTTCATTTGATATTTCTTTGAAATCTCTTTTGTTTCAACTTGCAGGAAATTAAGTCTGCTATTAAGTTGGGAATAGCAAAGGTTACCTTTTGATTTTTCGCTCAATGCAAGCAACTTCCATTTCCCATATCTAAGTAAAAATTCTTTAAATGTAGGCATTTTTAATCAAATACCAGCCTGATGATCTATGTGAACTAAAGTAAGCAAATCCAAAACAATTTCCTAGTCACCCATAATTGGAAAATTACTTTCGTCTGAAATATGATCCACATTTCCAAAATTGATGTTCCATAATTTTGATTATTCCTTGGAGTTTCCAATGTTCTAGCATATCTCAACAAAGCAAGACCCAAAAGAACAAACAACAATAAATGCCAAAACTGGAAACAAAAGGAAAACAACTTGCATATTTACAACAATGACTAATGACCTACACTAGCCTTGAAAATAATGCTTTAAGAACTACCCATTGATGGGCAATGGGACATCCTCTCCGGTGGGGGTTTTAAGCCCATAGGTGTTGTCACTAATAATTTTGGATACTTGGTAAGGACCAATCCATAACTTGTTGAACTTACCATGCTCACCCTTCTGCTCGTGGACTTTGTCCCAAGATAGGACCAGGTCAAATATTCTAAAAGACTTTACTCTAGCCCACTTGTTGAACCAACACTTAACTACAGACTAATGTTTAGAAAAACTATCTATTGCCTTAATACATTTTTCATGCAAGTACATCAATTGCAGCAACCGGGCCTTGGTTTGGTAATCCAATCCAACATATTCCTAGGAAAATTTCCAAGTAGGGATTCTCAAGTTTATGGGCAATATAGGGTCAATTCCATAAACCAAATGATAAGGGGAATTCTCCAATGCAAACTTCATCCTAGTCATGTCGACCCAAAGGGGAAATTTTAGTAGGGAATTCCATTCCCTAGGATTCTTCTCAATCAATTTTCTAATTATATCCAGGAAGTTCTTATTTGAAGACTCTAGTAATCCATTTCCCTACAGGTAATAATTAGATGAAAAAATTAATTTTATACCATATCCAAATGTCCAATTGGAAAACTTTAAAGAAGAGAAAGTAGGGCCATTATCACATACCAGAGCGTATGGTAACCCAAACCTGGTGATGATGCTTCCTTCTAGAAATTCGATTACCACCTCTATGGTGCATTGCTTAATGTGGCAAGCCTCTATCCACCTAGTACAATAGTCAATAATAGTTAGCACATACTTGTGACTAGCAGATGATGGCAGATTAATTTTTCTTATGAAATATAATCCCCACTACACAAAGGGACACATTTCCATCACGAGTTGCAATGGTTGTGCATTGAATCTTCCCTTGTCCACCACATTTTGGCATGTATAACAATGTTTCACGTGCTCATACATATATTTGAATATGGTCAACCAATAATAGTTGGCTCTTAGAATAAGGTGAGCAGTGGCTAATTGGGCTCCATAAGCCAAGCAAAACCTATCATACAATTCTTGCAGAACCTCACCTACTTCTTCTTGCTTAGGCATATTAAGTAAATTCCCTCATGGTTCTTTTTAAGGAGAACTCCCCCTTGATCATGTAGCTTCGGGCTTTGATTTCCAAGGCTCTCCTTTGATGCCTCTGCATATTTTTTGGATAGTTGTTACTAACTAGATAGTACCAAATGCCTGAATACCAATCATCTTGATTTTCTATATCTAGGGTATATTATTGGCTAGAGATTTGAGGATCAATCTCAGCAATAGATTTAACCAATGCTTTCCCACGAACCAACTTCATGGGTATGATTTCCAAATAAAATTCTTATAGAATAGTAGCCCGTTTAGCTCTCTTCTCCCCAATTTTTCTTTGCATGAGTAACATCTTGACTGTTTAATCAGGTACAATTTCCTTAACTATGCTTCTAAGGATGTAATGTTGAAACTTCTTCATTGCCTTAACCAATGTGAAGGCTTGCATTTTTATGTCCATATACCTTAATTTGGCCTCCTTATAAGGAGCACTCATGAATACAATGGGTCTTTCCTCTTTATTCTCACCCCTTTGCATTAAATCGGTTGCACATGTATGACTCGAGGAAAAATAATAAATGTAGAAAGGTCTAGTATAATCAAGACTTACCAACACTGGTGCTTCAACAATTACAGCTTTTATATTTTCAAAAGTGAGCTTGGTTTCATTCATCTATTCAATCTTAGCATATTTTTTAACATGTCATTAAGTGGCCATACTATTTCAATTAATCGTATAATGAACTTCCAAACAAAGTTGATCTTTCCAAAATAAGACTTCAATTCTTTCTTACTCCCCGAAGGTTGCAACTTCATCAGGGCACTCACTCGATCAGGATCTATCGAAATACCTCTCTCAAAAATAACATGCCCAAGTAACTTACCTTTAGTCACCCAAAAAATAGATTTCTAAGTTGGGTTCAATGACACTCCATATGTCTCACACTTTTGTAGTATAGCTCTGAGATCATGAACATGATCTCCTATGTGTTTTGAGAACATGGTGAGAATTAGTTTACCACTTGTATTTCCATGTATCATATCTTCTATATATTGGATGATATAGATGGATGTTTTATAAGGTAAAAGTGCAATAGTGTGTCACACTTTCGACCAAATAAATAATTTCAAGTGAACAGGTTCCAACCAGAAGATATTCGGTCGAGTGGCTTTTGGCCGAAACCACGCAACAGTGACATGGCACCGACATGGTGGCATGTTTTCGACTGGTAGTGTTTTGGATAAAAACCCTCCAATCAAATACCTTTCAATCGGAATGGGTTATAAAATTTAAAAAAAAAAGAGCCTACCCAACCATTTTTGCTTGTTCGAGTGGAAGCATTGGGGTGAGAGTGCATTGGAAAAGCTAAGATTTGAGCTTCTATAAAACCAAATCACACACTCCAAGATTCATTGCACTACTCATCCTCTTTCCACGACGTATGCTTGTTTGGTTTATGTGGATTATGTGTGGTAGTGTGAGGTTTTCTTGATTTTGTGTGAGCCAAAAGGCATTTTTGAGATAGCTAGTGGTGTATGATAGGAAAATAGCTGCACGGTAATATGAGTTTCTATATTTTATGTGAAATAAATGTGTCAAAGTTTGAAACGCGGTTTGAAAGATTTTATTTTTGGTAATGTACATGAATGGCAGTGTGTTTTTTGTTTTTGGCTTTAAGAATAGAATGGAAAAATATAAACCTGTAAATGGAAATGATATTTTTAATATTTGTTTTACAATGAAACTCTCAGAACTAAGTGATAATGCAATTTTTTTTACTATGAAACCCTAGAAACCAAGTGATAGTACATTTTTTTTTTTTTAGGTTTTCAGTTTTACTTTTGATGCTAATCAAGTAATGATTCAAAATAATTATTCAGGAAATCATACACCTTGGTGTTGTCCCACTTAATTTTGGGAATAATGTTGGAGAGGCCCTTTTGTTTGATTTCCTCTTGGTGTTGTCCCACTTGGTGTTTGAAAAGTATTAGTAGGCCTATTGTATGTGTTTAAAGGCTTATCCCTCGCCACCCAAACATAGACATTGATGTTATTATTTGGTAACATTGCTTTCTAAGAAAAAATGAAGATTCTACAAGCAAAAACTAAAATAGAGTATAGTACAATACTATCTTATTATCAATGCTACATCCTACTAAACTTTCCAATGAGACAAACAAGATACATACTGATTAAATTGTTTTTTTCTATGTAAAAGTGAAGAAAAACAATCCTTGTGTTTTATTTTTTTTGTATTAAGTATAAGAGAACCAAATTTTTGCGTGAAGATCATAGCAATACTACTATAGTAATTGTAGCTCCCCTGTATTACAAGTCTTTCATCATCCCCTATGTCCCTTATACATCATAGAAGCCCCCCCATAAACAACATATACAGCATAAACTACATTGCTTTTACATAATTTTATATAGCCTACAAGTTGCCTTGATATAGACCTTCCAATCTGCAAAGATGAACACTATAATCCTGCAAAAAACCTATGATTTTGTAGTTGTCTTTACCATATCTTCCTTTACCCTATCTGTAACTTTCTACACCATATATCTAGTTGTGTTTTACTTTCATTATTGTTATGTGCAAATATAAATTAAAGAAGAGTATATTTTTATGTGCAAATATAAATTAATGAAGAGTATATTAGTAAAATTGAAAGATAGAACATGCACAAAATGGAGTAAAACACAAGCTATGACCTAGAGAACCCAAAAGAGTGAGGGATCCCCTCCTCATGTCACTATCTCTTTTCTATTTTGTGGAGGTTTACTACCTTCTTGAGGCCTTCATGGATATGCATGTTAAACATTGATACAAAACATGTCTTTGTTGGCATTTAAGAGACTTTCTCACAGCAAATCTAAGTATCTGATTTATTGAGAAAGTATAGTTTAACATTAGAGCCAGGCTAGAGATGGAACATACAAATATAATAATTTCTTTACATTATTCAACCTTGATATTTTACAATAAGATACAAATTAACACATCTTCCCCACCAATGCAAGTAGAAAACTTTAAGCCCCTCATTAAATTCAAGTCATATGCTCGACAATCAGTAAATGCTAACATTTCAATATGACTTGGAATTTCTATTTTATATCTACTCTAGAAAACTCATCCTTAGTCATTACAAATTCTTCTAGATTAACATTATTTGCTCCATTTCAAGCAAAAAAATTAAAACCCCTCATTAAATTCAAGTCATATGATACAATCACTAAATTTGCTAACATTTCAATATGAGTTGGCATTTCTATTTAATACCTGCTAGATAGAAAACTCATACTTAGTCATTACAAATTCTTCTAGATTAACATCATCTGCTAAGGTCATTCTTGAGGTATGTATCTACAAAATATACCATTAGCGGGTAAGAATTTTCTCATCCTTATTCATTACAAATTCTTCTAGATTAACATCATTTGATAAGGTCATTCTTGAGGTATGTATTTGCAAAATATACCATTAGCATGTAAGAATTAAAACATAAGAACTATTATACTATATACCGGCTACTAAAAACAAACAAAGACAACAATATATTTGATTAATTGACTCATTTATGTATGTTCAAATCTAGATGATTTGTGCTCAACTAGATAATGAAAGACAACTTTTAGAGCTGAGTTTAGATTCAAAGAATATACATATACAATCATTGCACTAATGTAGCAATGTTGTTACAAGTACAATAGTGTTTGATTCTTAATTTCTCAAGCCTAAGCTTGTAGAATTTATGAAATAAGAAATTGTTTTATACTACTTGATTAGAAATTAATAACAGTCAAGAGAGGAAGAGAGAAGAATTAAGAACACTATATGTTTATTCTACAAACCCTCCAAAGAGAGAAAAAAATAGACTGTGGTAGTAGCAATTTTTTACTACCTATATTATGTAGCAAATTGTCATATTCAATGAGTGCACAAATGATAAGATAAAATCTACCCCTTGTCCATTCATCTAACCCTATTTGAACTTTAACCTTAACCCTAAAATTAACTCTAACCTTATATTAGTCTTACCCGACCTTGATTGATCTCTAACCATTGTTGAAACTTAATCAAACCCTAATTAAATTGTAACCCTTACCTAACCTAACTCTAAATAAATAACCCTAATCTTAATCTTACATATGTGTATGTGTGTACATATGTATATGTATACATACATATGTAAATGTATGCATGTATGCATGTGTACATGTATGTATACATATGTGTATGCATGTGTATGTATGTATACATATGTATATGTATGTATGTATGAATGTGTACATCTATGTATACATATGTGTATGTGTGTGTGTGTATGTATGCATATATGTGTATGTGTGTATGTATGTGCATTCATATGTGTATGTGTATGTATGTATGTATGTATGTATGTATGTATGTATGTATGTATGTATGTATGTATATATGTATGTATGTATGTATGTGTATGTATGTGTATGTATGTATGTATATGTATATATGTATGTACATGTATATATGCATACATATATGTATATGTACATGTGTATGTAGTTACATATACATATATGTATATGTATATATGTATGCATGTGTATGTATGTATGTATATTTATATATGTATGTATGTATAGATACATACATATATGTATATGTACATGTGTATGTAGTTAAATATACATATATGTATATGTACGTATGTATTTATATATACATGTACATGTATGTATATGTATGTATACATATATATGTGTATGTGTGTATATGTGTGCATGTATACATATGTGTATGTATGTATATGTATATGTACATGTATGTATGCATGCATGAATGTATGCATCCATGCATGCATGTATGTATGCATGCATGTATGTATGTATGTACATGCATATTTGTATATATGTGTGCATGTATGTATGTATGTATGTATGTATAAATATATGTATGTATATGTACATGTACATACATATGTTTATACATAAACATATACATATATACATATGTCATACATATACACATATATATACATACATATGTATATATACACATATGTATACATACAAATGTACACACACACATGTATGTACATACATACATACATGTGTACACATATATACATATATACACATTGTTCAACATATATACATACATATACACATATATATACATATATACATATATCAAGTCTCTTTGGAGTTGTCATTTCTTATGTTGATGTAAGTTGTAGAAGGTTCTATTTCATAGATCTATAACTTTCTATCTCATCAGATCTATAAAGTTAATTTAATGTTTTAAAGTTTTCCAAAACTTGTTAAATTTGTAATTTAAAAATGTTTTAGTTTTGAAACTTGATAAATTTTTAATTTAAATATATGTTTTAGTTTTGAAATTTGATAAATTTGTTTAATATCATATATTTTGTTTTAATGATATGCAGATCTCTTTATATATATATATCATGGTTGATGAGGGATCTCACCATTCTCCTCGTTCTGAGCATCATGCTCAGGCTAGATCAAATTTATATTAGGAGAGTATTGGTTGATTAGAAAATGCACTAAGATGTATAGATCAAACAATTCACGACTCCCCTAATTTGGCTAATTGAGATAGATTAGTCAATATTAGAGATGATATTTTACGAATGATTGGGACAATTCGATCATTCAATCCTTATGATGATATCAGCATTAAGCAGTTTTATTCGTCTCTTTCCAAGAGTGTTATTGGCTCAGAGAAATGGAGAGGGGTTGGAAAATTAGTTTCACAAGAAATGTGTTTACCATGTTCCCTTTTTATAGAGGAAAAAATAGAATTAGAGGATATATGGTGACAAGGTGTGTAGCTGAGCTTGTTATGCCATGCATATATCCTAGATGGTTGGAAGCTTATCATAGATGGCCTTACAATGATGAGCTACCACTATATTTTTTCAAACAGTTATATATGCAAAGTTTTATTTATAGATAGATGTGGACTACACATATCATCCTAAGCATGATGGCAAAGGTAAAGGTCATTTTTCTGACAAACTTGAGTTTAGACGTCGAGATTTGGCATCGCTTTTTGAACAAGAGGGCATTAGTTGGCCCAAACCTTTTGGTTCTACCAAAAAATTTGGAATTGACAGTAGTAGGAGAATCAACAACATGCTCCACTAGATCCCAAATTTTTTATAGTATTGCCACTATTACAACACAAATCGATCAGATGTCATCTGATCAAGTTGGTAGATACTTATTATGGTCATGAATTAGCCTTCCTACCACTGAGGCTACATCTACATCTTATGATCTGTTTATTCATGTTGATCTACCTACTCCTTCAGATGTCGACCATATGAGTCACACGACTCTGCATAATATGTGTAGACTCTCTATTTTGGATCTACTAGTAACTTAGATCAGGTCATCAATGAGGACCATGGGATCCCTCTTGACCATGTATAGGCCTTTATTAGACAGTGATATCCTGGTACACATACGAGCCATGGAGTGGAAACTTTAGAGGATATTCCACAGTAGCCTATAGGATCCCATGTGCATCATGTTTCTATTGATCCTATAGCTTATCCAGGTCCTTAGCATGTTACAGATCACGTTGAGGTTACTGGGGCACCTGATCTTGTCCATGGCACATATAGTCAGCTTCTTTTTGGCACTGATACTACATACCAGCTACAAATTCCCCTGTAGTGTCTTTTCATACTTGTGATATTAATGGGATTGGTAGAGCCATCGAGGAGGTACGATAGTTACTTGAATAATATATATATATATATATATATATTGTGTTCTAAAAATTTACGTACATACATATATAAATTAAATAAAATTTATTTTAAAGTCTAGTTCTTTAACTCCTGATTGAAATCATGTATTTGAAAATTTTTGAAGCAGTATGGTGATTTGTTAGAGTTTGGAAATTTGGAGTATTATCATAATCCCATGCATTATATAGCTAAGGTACATTTAAATAACAAAAATTTAAATTACTCGATGTAAGCTTGAACACATTGAACTTGTACATTGTAAGTTTTAGATAATTTTACATATATGTACACATACATGTATTAAAAATTAAATTACATGTGTACTTGAACTTGTGCAAGGCTTGGGACAAGGCACAGGTCATGGATCAAGACAACTTGGATCAAGGAAGGGATCTAGACAGCTTGGATTAGGAGATGGATCGTGACAGTTGAGGTCAAGATATGGATCTAGGGAGAGATTGGGGCAGAGATCAAATTATTCTATTCATACTAGATATCCCTCTATTTGAGTTGTTTTACATATTTTACAGTATTATGGTTTGAGATCAGATTATTATGTTGGAGACACTTTTTATGATGTACATCACATTACATATATTTATGTTTTATGATATACACTTGTTATGATTTACATCACATTCATACATTATTATGGTTTGAACACCTATTTGTTATACATATTATTATGGTTTGAACACTTGTTACACCTATTTACATCATGCATTATTATGGTTCTATTTATTTAGCAATTTTGTACCTTAATTTTTTAAACACACACGCAGAACATAGCAGACAAAAAAAATTTGAGTGACTGATATAAATTAGAGAACATCTGAATAAGGGCTTATGTTAGTCCCAAAAGTGTTTCATTGGTATAAAAAAAAATTTGAGAACACTTGTAAGCAAGCACAACCTAGGTTGGAAAGTGGATACTACCTGCTAAGTCCCTACTTGGATTTCTTCAAACAATGAAACAAAGTGGACAGCTAGAGATCTTGGTGACACTAGCTCCCCCTTACATGGCACAAGCAGACCAAGTTCTCTTACCCCCAAAGATCCAAAGACCTTGAGGGACTTTTTGTCTCTATAATGAATAGTGGAATATAGGGCGACTTTAGAGGTCCAACCGCCTACACAAGCAAGTAAAAAGGATTTGGGCTGCTACAACAAATGGTTCTTATTTTGTGTTTCAGGGAAAAATGGTGCCTATACATGCAACAAGATTAGCTCAATTAAGAGGCCTCCTAGTCCCTTCCTAAGAAAGTATTTTGAAGTATCTCACAGATACTAGGGGTGGCACTTATCGGCATAGGACATCCTCACTAGGTGATCGGAGACTTTCCCAATGATTGCAACAACTTGTATAGCGAACCAAAACAAAGTGCCACTTGGTTCATTCCCTCTCACAAGTTGGAAGGCAAGCCCTCTAAGGGATTAACACAACAAAAATGATGGGTCTGATTTCTAATCACCGAGTTTGCAGAAGGTGAGAACATACACCTACCATCTCAAGCACAGAAAACAGTGGTTCATTAACCCCCCATATGAAAGAAAAAAGAAAGCAATGGGTTTGTCTTTTGATCACCAAGTTTGCACAAAGTGAGAGCATACACCTACCACCTCATGGAAAATTAACCCCCCCTAATTATTCTAGATGTGAAAACAGACAATTAAAATAAAGGAAATTAAGGAGAGCCCTGCAATTTAACCACTTATTAGTAATTTAAGCCTTTGATCTTTGACAAACGAAAGTTTAAGTTTTCATTTTAAGTCTTTGACATGCAAAGCAACAAAAATCCAAGTCAACAAAGATTAGCCACAAAATAAAAACTAAACTAGAAAGGAAAATAACATTAATCTAGCTAACAAAATTTAATCTAATCTAATTAGCAAAAATCAACTTTATCTAATTAGTCTGAATTAATATAAATCTAAACTAAATTAATCAAATTAAATAATCTAACAAAAATCAACCTATATTAACCCTTGTAGGTGCACTTGAATGATCCAAAATTGTGGGTCTTTGTACATGTGTACACCATAACCTAATAACCTTAGTTCTCAACCATACTCAAATGAAAAATAGTGAAAACAAACTTCAAATGCACTCATGAAAAGAGTGACATAATCAATTATGAGTTGATGATCCATGTACCTTCAAAATAGCTCTCCTGTTATTCGATGAGCAGCAGTCTTTGAACAATGCCTGGGTTGTAGAGTGAATTAAGCCTTCTTTGGAAATAAGCCTTCTTTTGTTGAAATAAGCCTTCCTTTTTTGAAATAAGCCTTCTTTTGTCGAAATAAGTCTTCCTTTGTCAAAATATGCCTTCATTTGTATTTTACTAAATTTTCTTGAGTTGAAAAAATTTTTTAAAAAAATTATTTATATGGGCAGCTTTCGGCCTAAACAGATTAGGTCGACAACCTGTCGGTCAGTCATGTTTTGGCTGAGAAGGTTCTGGTTGAGAGGGTTTCAGCCGAAACCTGCCCAGCCAAACATATCTAGTTGGTTGCCTACTTGGTAGCCAACTCACCCTTTTTTAGAGTTTTCTAAAACATTCAACTTTAATAGAGTATTTCTTCAGTCAAAATACTTTTTCTACAAAAAAAAAAAACCCTTTTATAGAGCTCAAAGTGATGAATCCAAATATGTAATTTTTTTAATACTTTGATTAGTTTTAATATATTCTATTTTTAAAATAATGCAATTAGGTTGTTAAAGTTAAAAAAGAGGTTGATTAGAATTCAAAAAAATGGTAAACATATTATTTTTTTAAAAAATATATGAAGTGCACTGAAGGAGACATACCAAAAGAGGTTTTTAATGATTTTAAAATGGAGCAATAGAGATTGACATCCCATAATGCTACCACAAAGTTTGACTTTAAAAGGAAACATTAATACGAGAGAATACAAGAACGATTTTTACGAACATACTTCAGAATTGAAGTTCTTATTTTGGAGAGAAAAATATTCCAAGGGAAAATGATTTTTTCAATTTGACAAGCGTCCCATGAATATAGGGCCTTAAACGTTCCAAAATCTGTTCTTACATTCGTGATATAAAAAGAATAATGAAAACAATTTTTAAATTTTTTGAAAAGAGATGTCAGGAATAAATGAAAATCAAGTACATTTCATTAAGTTTTATATGTTTGAGAAGATTCAAACCATAAAAGACCACTTTTATGTGATTGAAGTTCAGAAGAAGAAAAATATTGTTGTTGGTCGATTCCTTTATAAAGTGTGACACAGGTTTGTGCTTTTACCCTACGGGGAAAGGAAGGTTCCCTATTCTAAAATGATAGCTCTAGAAGTATGCCATAAAAATATCGGTGCATATCAGGGAAGCATGATGCCTCTATATGGAAAGGAAGATAAAGTATGGAAATACTTCCTATGTTAATACACGAGGAGAGAAATATGCAAAAATATGATCTAATAGATGTAATAAATAAATTAACACATATGTATGTGAACATAACAAGATAATATACATAGGAAAAATTCTTATAGGAGAAAAAAATCACACTCCAATTAATTATATTATTAGATAAAAATGTTATAATATAATATCTAGGAACATGCACTTATAGAAATGATCACTAAGCTTGAGTATACAATAATTTTGAAAGCATTATGGTTCTTACAAATATACTAAAAATATATTTTTCTACCATTGCCTTATTAACAACTATTTATTACATTGTGGGGAATTATACCTTCTCCCATTTCATCTTATATTCATGCACCTAATTATGTACATGTACCTATGTTACCATTAGGGACCTATTCCTTTACCTTGATCATTATTTTCTCATGCCCTTGAATTCCACACTAGAGGCATGTTCCTATACTAGTGTCCTATGTACTTACATGATTGTTTGTACCTATTAAGGGATGCATTACCATTTCCATTTTCTTGTACTTAGGAAATTTATACCTTGACGTTTATCTCTAGCTCATGTGATTACCATGCCTATCTTTTGATATATTTTATCTAATTATTACATGATGTATTTTTTAAACTAATTTATTTAACATGACCTATATGTTTACATAATTGCTTAGCTTACATTTAAATTTTATATATTATTTTTTCCTCTCCAATACATTACATTTGATGGATGTCCCTAATTGAAGGGGGCATATCCTATTACTAACACTCATTTATTGATCATGTAGATAGTTACAAGTGTTGAAAAAGAGATCTATCAATGTTCCTAGATGGATCATTATCACATAGTAGTGACCATGCCCTATATGCCATTACCACTTTATATATAAATGCAATCTCTAATCCTACTCTCTCCTCTCTATCATAATTATTGATAGTAAACTCAACTTGCAATTATTTTTATCTCTACTTGTGTAATATAACCTACTTGTTACATATTTCTTCTTTGTTTTGTACATGCCCATGGAGCATGCATCCCAAGGACAAAGAACACATGATATTATTTAATGGGGATCCATTACTTCACATGGGCCTAAGTATTCTTTTGTATTTGAATATTTATTTAATTTGAAATACATGTCCATTTTATAATTCACATGCACCTCAAAGTGGGGGCAAAATGTAATGGTGAATTTGCATGTACCCATGTCAATTATCATTTAGTTTTAGACCTATTTTGAAAGAATGACTTAATAAAGTTTCATGTTGATAAATGGTGCACTCTTGTACAAATTTGGACTCATCTTTTGATCTACTATTCTTCTTCAACTATACTCATTATCGGATATTCAAACTTATCCTATATTTATCCACATATATTTCCATACATTTAACATTTATTATGTC
>VDFB02063177.1:0-29360 GCA_007258455.2 Sequoia sempervirens
GACTTTAGAAAAAAAAAAAAATCCAATAGAATCTTCCCCTAATCCCCCCACTATCAATTATCAAACACATTCAACCATTAATAACTCCCTTAGTGGCAATGAAATTATTTTGGATGAACCAAACTTTAATTTTCATGAACATTTGGTTTGTTGTTCTCCTATCAACTCTCCTTCTAGGGAGGATATTATGACCCAAGACAAAGATAACATTCCCTTCAAAGACAATGAACAATCTCACTTGTTACGAGATGTTAACAATATTCAACCTCACCACACCCTTTGCACTTCCTCTCACATCCCTTCATCCTCTAATGTATTACAAAAATTCAGTGATGATATTGTTTCTCATACTTATAACACTTGGAAATAATTTTTCAACCATCAAACTCAACCCCAAATTTCTTTACCTTTACCCAATTCACCTAGTGCCTCATTACCTCCCACACACAAAGGAGTATGACCTTATTGAACAATTAAAGAATACTCCTACCAAAATTTCCCTTTGGGAATTACTTCAAACCTCACCAACTTATCACAATATTCTTCAATCCTCCTTAAACCAAATCACAATTCCTTCTGGTCCAACTCTAAATGATGCAACAACTCTTGTCTATAAAAAGAATGTTTACATTACCTTCCATCAACTTGAGCTCCCTCCTTTGGTGTTGTGTAAAGAACATAATGCCTTTATGATCATTTCTCAATTCCATCGCATAGGTATCAAATACACTCTCATAGATAATGGTTTTTCCCTTAATGTGTGTAGTATGAGTTTCCTTGATCATTTAAAAGTTGATCATTCACAAATAATACTTGATTCTATTTCTATTCGAGGATTTGATAATACAACAAAGCAACCGCTTGGTATAATCACTTTTCCTATTACAGTTGAGATGGTTACATTGCAAACTCCTATTCATGCCATGCCTTATGATCTTTTGTACAATCTTCTTTTAGCAAGACCATGGATTCATGAGGTGAATGTAATGCCTTCAACCCCTCATCATATAATGAAATATGTATATAACAATAAGATTTATCAAATTAAAATAGACCTCAAGCCTAAAAGTTTCTTGCACCTTGAAAACAGAGCTACAAGTCCTTTGAAAACATTGATTCCAACATTGAACATATAAATTGAACACAATAGTGAGGAATTTCCATCTAAATTATTTGGTAATGATTGGGGATCCTTAGACTTCATAGCATCATTTATGGGTGAATACACAATCACACAATGAAAAGATGAGACACAAGAACAACCAACCATCATGTCAATGCAAAATTTGGATAACCCTTCAAAAGCATCCATCTCAAACACTTTATACAACAAAGAAAACTCCAAAATAACCCTTGATGAAGACAACAATAAACAACCACCAGATCCAAAGGCAATGAAACAATGTTATCGAAAAGGGTATTAACTCGTGAAATGACTTGGATATAGTGGAAAAGGATGTGGCACTAACGAACAAGGTATCTGCAACCCTATAGATCCTGTCACACAACAAACAACTAATGGTCTTGGTTATTTTCATTTGATCAAGATCCACAAGCCTTCACTCAACATCAACAATCTCACACAACACACCCCTAACTCATTCTGAACAATTGGTTATCTTGAACATAATCCTTCATCCAATATGCAACACATGACCACACCTTTTCTTAATGTCAATGTCATCTCACAAAATGTTCATGATTTAAATTCGTTAGATTTTATACCTTCCTCTAAGGGAAACAATAAAATCTCACATTCAAGTGACACTTGTGAAGTTATAAAATATACTACTAAGCAAGATGTATCTTTGAAACACACCACAAGCCCACCTTCTCCCACTGATGAAGAAGGTATCTTATCAAGACTCCTTCAAGATCACTTGATCACTCTCTCTCCTAGAACTTGAAAGAAATGCTATTTCAAGACCTCATCTTTTTCCTATCATAGAGTTCACGGTCACTCCACTAATGAATATCATGCTTTGAGTCATAAAATACAACATTCTGAGGAGTTTGGTATGGTTTCCTATGTGGGGGCATCTAATTCCTCTAATTGCTATTTATTTTAACTCTTGCATACATTCTTTCAATCCTTTTGGCTCACTCGTCTTGCACTCAATGGGGGCAATGAGTTTGATAGCCTTGTCCTTGTATGTCATTTTTTGTTTCCTCCTTTGGGCTATTTGTTAACTTTTCATGAACACATAAGAGAAAGCTTGGGATGTGGACAACATACTTTAAGTTGACTCGCATATGACATATTTTTCTCTTTCATGATGTAGCTTATCAAAAACACATGACTTGGCATAAGGCTTTATGAGTAAGCTCTCATATCTCTCTTCTTCTACTTTAAATCAATTTCTCATAGTATGCATACTCGGAACTAGTTTAATGTGGGGGCATACATCACCTCTCACATTTCATTGTGTGATTTTCTTTTTCTTGTGATTCCCTCTCTTGGAAGAATTAGGTACAATGCTCCCTAGGATGAGACCTTGGACTTTTCCTCTCTTGGAAACAAGATGTGGTCATTTGTACATATCGTCTCTTTGAGACATTAAGCATGATGTCCCCTAAGATGAGACCTTGCAAGAACAAATAAAAATCCCTTTGAATAATCCTTACACTATCTTGCATTAAAAATTCCTATGAGTGTCTTGCATACGAATTTTTTCTTAGCTCATAGAGCTCGAACCATCTTTCTCTTTTGTGGTGCCTTGTTAAAGTTATTAGGAAATATTATTTTAATATGGTTGAGTAGGAAGACCACCTAGTGGCATGACTTTTCCCCATAGCCACTTTTGTGTTTGTAACTGCATACCAACTAGTGTATGTATCTTACATTTTTGAGATTTCTCACCTCACGAACAACTAGTTCTATTGCATGATTTTTCATCTTTGGGGCTTGACATAGATGTGGATCTCTCTTGAATGGCTACTTTAGTGTGAGTTTGAAGCAGGTTCATCCTCTCACTAAAGTGGGGGCTAAATGTGCCATAGAAAAAAGGGCCCTTTTCTTGACATGGGATTAATTAATGATAAATTAGACTTAATGAGGTCTTAATCTAGTGTTCCGAGGAATTTTATGCATCCACACTAGGTCTTGGACCCTTGCAAATTTAAAGTTTATTTTCACTCTATGTCAGCTTGTGATGAGGTATAATAGGGTACTAATAATTTTTTTTATATAAATAAGTATTTTTACCTTCATTTTTACATCTTATATCTCATTCACACATCTCTCATCATTAATTCATAATCTATCTTCTCATTTAAGTCAAGAAAACTAGGGCTTTCTCATTGCAAGTCTTCAATTGAGTTTCTAAGAGCACTCAAGGGCTGAATCTTCATGTTATGTTGCAAAACTTTCAAGATCTATCATCATGGCAAGGTAATCAACTCCATTTTTCCTTCTTTATTCATTTCATTCATCATTTTGGTTTAATTACCAAAATGTGGTTTGACCAAGGCAATCCCCCATACCCTAACCTTCAACACATCTCTCTTTTGTCTTGTTTGTTTACAAATTTAGGACTCTTGGAGCCTTAGGAATCATTGGATCTTGCATTTAAATTTCATTCAAATCATCTCTTCATCACTCAAGTCAAAACATCAACAAAAAGGGATCTTCAGACCTGATTCTGACAGTTTTAGAAGTAGAGACCTGTAGGGGACAGAAGTGTAGATCAACTCCACATAATCTTCCTCTAATTTTCTAGATTTATGTAGGTGGAATAATTTTCCACCCATGGTGAATGAGTCCCATGTCTAGGCTTGAAAATTTATTTTCTCAAAATCCAGCACCCGAGAGTAAGAAAAAGTTTTCTCAAAGTTTTTACTAGAACCAGGACTAATTCGCCATGCATGGTGAGTCAGTCCCAGTGGCCATAAACAAAGGTTTTTGAGACATTCCATAATCTTCCAGTGATATCAGTGTGCCTTTACATGTAATATGTTCAGTCTCATCTAATTCTATTTTCATTTGTTTAAGTTTCTAGTTCATTGTTGTAATACACAATGTGTTTTCAAAAAACTCTTATTGTTTAGGTTTTTCATAGTTAATCAATCAATTCCATATCTTAATTGCACTTAGATCATTCCATTTAGCTCATAAAAAATCACACACATCCTAATTTGAATGAACCATTAGAATTTTTGGACCCATTTTCCTCTCCTTCCAGGTGAAAGACCTTAGGAGGAGCAAGAGATTTTGTGGGCCTAAAATTTATGTTTCAACTCCTAATGAGAAGTTTAATGCATTTGTAGGTTCATCCATTGGAATCTCCTAGGGATATAAGTTCACTGCACATACATCTATGTGTCACTCAGGTGTCCTTGATAGAAACTCCTTTGTCAATGCTCAAAATAGGCACGAGGTGTGATGAAAGGAACAGGCTTAGGTCGAATTCAGCCTCCAAACATGGTTTTCTAAATTGGAGAAGGGAAAAATTAGAATTTTTGTAAGGGGTGCAAATTCATTCCTATAAAAATATATACAACAATATATAGGGGAAGCTTTACATTTTCATTTCTCACCAATTTGGCTAGTGATTGTTGAGTTGTTGAGGAAGTGGTATGGCCTTGGATTTTGTTTAAAGGGATAATCATTACTACAATATGTATATGTCCTATTCCAAGTGGGAGCCTTCCTATTTGTTTCATATCCACAAACCCATTACACAAATTCCCTCCTCCACCAACCTCCAATTGAGCTATTGTTGTGGCATCTTAGACTTTTATCAATTGTTCAACAACACCTTCCATTGTTGTCTTTTTTTATCAATTTTTTGTCTTTTAGATTGTATCTCTCTATAAAAAGCATTAAGTTCCTCTTCTTTTGACCATGACAACTTCTTGTGTTTTAATTCCTTTTCTAATTTGTTAATTTTAGTCTTTGGTTGTTTTGCTCTACTTTGAGCATTTTCAACTATAGTTTTTGCAGTGTTTTAGTCATTATCATTAGATTATGAAATAATTTCTTAATGCAAGCTCATTAGGGAACTTGTCTACCTTTCAAATAAGAATTCCATGCCTCCAGCTAACTGATTCTCTTTTTTTGCACTTAGATCTCATATTTCCTTTTCCTTATCATTCATTTCCAATTGTATTTATTCCATGGAATTCCTAACTTCAAGAATACTTGGCTTCATTTTTCAACTCCACTTATAGCATCATCTCTTTCTTTCTTTGCTTACGCAAATTCATATGCAATAGAATTTTTTTTGAGTTCATATGGTTCTTCATTGCTATTTTCCCCTTGCACATACTAGAGATGCTCCTTCCTCCACTTCTCATGAGCAAGAACAACCTCTTCATTCAATACATTATCTATTTTTTAAACTTTGGTCCACCTTTTCCTAAGTGTATTTAGATTATATTCCTTTTTCATTACATACTTCCTAGTACATCCTCATTTTTTTTATTACTAGCATATCATACAATTCTCGTAGCAAATGGTTTTGGGATTCTATAGGAATTGTTGGAGACAAAGGGGTAGAGTTTTGAATGTATTGAATAATTCCATGTACCTTTGCAATATTTTTTTTCCCAACTTTGAGAGTTTATTTATTATAACATACTCCATATTTTTCTTGTAACAAGTTATTTGCAACAAGTCTACTTACAATTACATAATTCATATGTTTCTTTTAACAAGTTATTTACAACAAGTCTACTTATGATTACAAAATTCGTGTGTTTCAGATAAGAATTTCATGTCTCCACCCAACTGATTCTCTTTTTTGCACTTAGATTTGGCTTTACAATAGTGAGTGGGTTGTAGTTTTTATAACACCTTGCATTTTCCAATGTATAGGTTTAAAAAATAGTATTCGTGTAACTAAGAACCTTTTCTTTCATAAATGTATTGTGATATTTATTTACTGAATACTTTCATGTACCTTTCCAACTGCTTTTTTCCCACATGCTACATCAACCTTGCTTAGAATCTTGTGAAAGTATTTGATACATTAAAAACTCTATCATATCACAAAAAGGAAAGCACAATGACAAGGACAATTGTCAAATGTTAAAAAAAAAAGGAAAAGAAAAACAATTAATTAGTCATTAAGAAGATTATGGTAGACCTCTTTACAATGCACATTCAAGTCAAATGATAAAGGGGAAAACTTGTGGTAATATAGTTTTTATGTTTATGGATGAGTTTGAAAAGTAAATAATAGTCCACAAGGGAATACATTTTAATATGGCCATTTAAAGGTGAAGTACATAAAATATATATAGTTGAATATCATAGGTACAATTAACAAGGTATGAATGAGCAAGAATTTTTTAGTAGATTGTCTCACGAACCTTCAAGCAATAGTAGGATAGTCACCTCAAGGTTTAAGTAAACCTATGGTCAACGGTCTCTTTTCCAATATGGATTTTATTCCATATTTCATACATGAAGAATTTCCTCAAACTATAGATCCCACTATTAGCCATAACTTTGATCCATGAAGAACTACCTCAACCTATAGATCCATGAATTCCACATATTTGATTGGCTATTTTGAGCTTGATGGCCTTCATCAAGAACGAGCAGACCTAGCCTCTCTAAAAGTAGTTTTCTAATATCCTTAGCCTCTTCAAGAAGGCTCACATTTGTCTTACAAGTTAGATATACAGAAAGGTTGTAATAAATACCAAGCAAACTTTTTCTTCTATTCCACTCACAAAGCATTACCAAATGCCTCAAATTTTTCAATTTTTTCCCCATGATCTGGTTGCTCTTAGCTAGTTTTATAATCTCTTCATATTCATAGTTTGAATGATTTCATCCCAAAAGGGCATTGATCTTGTTAGCATGTAAACTAGAATGCCAATACTCCACTTCTTGAACTCTCTTTCCCAAGGGAAAAGCATGTTTTTTTGAGCAATAATCAAAGGTCTGCTTCTAGGAAACAATTCTAGGTATGTCTTTAGAAAATGTATTTCTCATGCTTTGGGCACAGGAAAAAAAATTCTCATTATAAGTTTTCTATTTCCTATGCTTGAAGCATGAGATATAAGTTTTCTAAAGACCTGTCTAGAATTGTTTCCTAGAAGTAACCTTTCATTATTGCTCCAAAAAAATGCTTTTCCCTTGGGAAGAGAGTTCAAGAAGTGGAGTATTGACATTCCAATTTACATGCTCAAAAAATCAATGACCTTTTGGAATGAAATTCATTCAAACTTTGAATATGAAAAGATTATAAAATTGGCTAAGAGCAACTAGATCATGGGAAAAAAAAATGAAAAATTTTAGGCATTTGGTGATGCTTCGTGAGTGGAATAGAAGAAAAAGTGTGCTTTTTATTGGCTATAACATTTTTCTATACCCAACTTGTGAGAAAAATGTGAGCCTTCTAGAAGAAGCTAAGAATATTGGAAAACGACTTTTAGAGAGCCCATGTCTACTTTTTCTTGATGAAGCTCATCAGCCTCAAAATAATCGATCAAAGATATGGAATTTGTGCAAAAAGGTTAATTAAAAACTACACATTATACTCTCAAGAACTCTTTTCCAGAATACATTCAAAAAGCTTTTCAACACATTATATCTGGTAAGGTTGAATTTTGTTGATTGTTGCTTGGGTAAAAACTCAAAGTTGTCCTAAACACCTAGTAAAGTTATGGCAAACAATGAGATCTACAAGTTGAGGAAGTTCTTCATCGATGAAATTGGGAATAAAATTCATAATGGAAAAGAGAGTACTGACCATAGATTTCCTTAAATCTTTAGGTGATTGTCATACTATTGGTTCAAGGTTCATGACATAATCTACTAAAAACTTCTTGCTCATTCATAACTTGTTAATTGTACCTATGATATTGCATTGAATATATTTGATGCACTTCACATTTAAATTTCCATATTGAATTACAAGAATAAAAAGTAATAAGGGTATTTGTAGTATCATGATGGGCCAAAAAGTGGTAATATGATGGGTACGTGTAGGGTATGTGGCTGATGACTTTTTTTTACCCAAAATTGATGAAATGAAAAGGGTTTTTTAAGAAGATTCTCAAATTTCTACCAATATAAATTATGCTTTACTTTGAATTTAATAAATAATTATTATTCATTTTCTATTTGAATTATGACTAAAGTCTTAATTTGATAGACTAGTTGAAAAAAATATATAGCTTTCAAACAGTATCACATTTTTTGAATCTGAAACATGTGTCGCATTCTATTCTTCACATACTATAGGATTAAAAAAAAAAGAATTTCATGAAGTTTTAACCAAGTTAAGGTGGTTAGGCATATGAGCTTTTATATTTTTTAAAAGTTGTAATAAAAAAATCATAATTAATCATTTACATGGAAAAAAATTACAAAAAATTATGCATCACATCAGGACATGAGTCCTTTACTTATATCTACAATCTTGTAAAAAAATATTATCATTTTGTTGTGGTTAAGGTGGCTAGACAGACACCTACTTCTTATTTTTCCCTGAAATTTAAGTACTAATGCATTGAAATTTCAAATTTTCACCAAATAGCTTTTTATTTTATTTTAAATAAACCTTGTAGTTTAGAAATTGCATTCAATTTGCTACAGATTCTATTCTTACATAATTTTGGAATAATATAGATAACTTATTCAAATTTTTACATCAAGTTCCCTAACTCTGATTTTTCTAAATTTTTTATGACTTAAGGGCCTATTTTTTCCATGATGATCCTGCACATACCCATAAAGTAATAACAATAAAACAATATATAGTAATAAATAGTAATAAAGACTAATACAAAATATCTTCTATTCAACAATAGTCTTTCAAAATAGTAGATCTAGTTTTACAACAGTGAGTGGGCTATAGTTTTTACAATACCTTGTGTTTTCTAATTTGCAGTTTTACAAAACACTATTCATGTAATAAATAAAAATTTGAATAGTAATAAAGAGTAATAAAGAGTAATACAAAATCTAGTAATAAACAGTAATACAAAATATGTTTTATTCAATAGTAGTGTTTCAAAATAGTAGATCTTTTTTTACAA
Source organism: Sequoia sempervirens (assembly GCA_007258455.2). Lineage (NCBI taxonomy): Eukaryota > Viridiplantae > Streptophyta > Pinopsida > Cupressales > Cupressaceae > Sequoia > Sequoia sempervirens. The sequence goes on from VDFB02063177.1 coordinate 8,995, forward strand.
CACCCTATGTTTTCCAATTTGTAGATTTACAAAATAATATTCATGTAATAAATAGTAATAAAGAGTAATAAAAAATATCTTTCATTCAACAATAGCGTTTCAAAATAGTAATACAAAATAAAATTTCAAGTCTCTAATTTTCATTTAACAAGTCTTTGCAAATCCTAATCAGATTTAATATTTATATTTTTATTCTTTACATTTGTGCCCTTATCTAAACAACAGGGCCATCCTATGCCAAACCATTGAATAATGTTTTTATCATTTATCAGAACTGGTATGGGGTGGTCTAGCAGTGTGTGGAGGGAACAATACATCTCCTATATATCCTCTTTGATGTGGGGCTCCACTACATGACCATGCAATTGCATTGCTTGGTTTAAAAAATGAGGACTCTCATACTATAGGTTGTTGATAAATGTTGCTTTTACACACCTCATATTTGGGAATGATGGAAGTAACAAACATGAAAAAATGCCACCAACGGGGTATTCACTGTGATTGACATCATATCTTTGGAATGATTTGTCACGCTTTATGTGATTTACCACTGAATTCCATAGATACTTAGCACATAGAATGTGAACCATAGTACAGTTTGTGAGTAGGTCCATGGAGTTTGAGAGGAACTCACATGCTACATTAGCCTTATAATAGGCAAGTGTAGGTTTCATGAGCTCTAAAAAATTTACCGATCTTATGTATCATATCCTCCACCATCTAACAATTGGATTTAAAATATTTATGCAACCTCTTCATAATGAACATAACACCATTATTTTCCTAATCATCACTGGGAAGCTAGCTTATGTGAATCCTTGAGTTTAAAATTTTGAATTATACTTTAAAAAAAAAGGGAATAAAGAGTCAGTAATAGATAGCCATGCGAGCATGTAGAAAAAAGCTATTATTTAGTTACAACTACTGATTCATCCACTACTTGAGAAAATAAACAAGTGTCGCAATGCATTTATGAAAACAAGGTCTTAGTTACATGAATAATATTTTGTAAAACTATAGATTGGAAAGCACAAGATGTTATGAAAACTACAACTCATTCACGGTTGTAAAACTAGATCTAAGTGGAGAAAAAGAGAATCAATTGGGTTGAGACATGAAATTATTATCTGAAACATATGAATTACATAATCATAAATATAGTTGTTGCAAATAACTTGTTACAAAAAAAAAGGAATTATGTAATCATAAATAGACTTGCTGCAAATAAATTTTTAAAAGAAACATATGGATTGTAATCATAAATACACTCTCAAAGTTGGGAAAATTTTTGTTGGAAAGGGACATTAAGTATTCAACACATTCAAAACTCTATCACTTTTCTTGCAAAAATCCAATAGAATCTCAAAAATATTTTTTATGAGAATTGCTTGACATGCTAGGAATAAAATAATATGAGGATGTACTAGAAAGTATGTAATGAAAAATGAATCAGCTCTAAGAAAATTTGGGAAGAAGCAGAACAAAGTGAATGATATAGATTATGTATTGACTGAAGATGTTCCTGCTCATGAGATGTGGAGGATGGAGCATGTGTGATAGAAGCAATGGGAAAATGGCAATGCATAAGTGGATTAACTTGAAAGATTTTCTATTTCATATGAATTTTTGCAAGAAAAGAAAGAGAGAGATGATGATATAAGTGGAGTTGAACAAATGAATCCAAGTATTCTTGAAGTTAGAAATTCCATGGAATAAATACAATTGGAAATGGATAATAAGGAAAACAAAAAACTAGATCAAAGTGTAGAAAAAGAGAATCAATATGGTGGAAGCATGAAATTCTTATCTGAAAAGGTAGACAAGTTTTGAAACAAGCTTGCAAAAATGAATGTTTGCATACTCTAATGATAAAGACACTACAAAAACAATAGTTGGAAATGATGAAAGTGGAGCAAAACAACTGAAGACTAAAATTAACCAGTTAGAAAAGGAATTAAAAAAAAAGTTGTCTTGGTCAAAAGAAGAGGAGCTTAATGATATTTGAAGAGAGCTAAAATCTAAAAAGAGGAATATGATAAAATAAAGACAACAATCGAAGGTGTTGTTGCACAACTGAGAGGTCAAAATTTAAAGGTGTTGTTGCACAACTAATAAAAGTTTAAGATGCCACAACATTAGCTATATTGGAGGTTGGTGGAGGATGGAATTTGTGTTATGTAGTATTGTATGAGTTTGCAGAAATTTAGATGTTGGAAAGGGGAAAGTTTTTAGCCAAGTGTTCTTCTTACTAGTGGAAGTCACAAGTGAGGAGGAAAAAATGCTACAAATCCACAACCTTGAAGCATTAACAACATATGAGCATCACAATACATGTGCTCCTCAACTTGTCACCCATCAAAAGTTAATGCAAGAGTCACAATAGCATCTACTGACATTTTGTGTTGTGTTTTGCAACCTATAATTATTCAGTGCATTTTCTTTTACCATCATACAATGATTTTGAAACCCAAATTTTATTCCACCCAAGACTTGTTATAAATTTTGTAGGTGACTTTCATTAAATTCATAATGTCTAAGAAACATAATAGTTTCATTACAACCATATTGTCTATGTATAATTCAAAGTTTGAAAACACTACATGCTATACAACCTACATCCAACATACTCTTCCATAACCCTCTACATGCATCAAACCAATTAGTTAGTCATCCCTAACCTCCATCTAGTTACTTTTATGTATCTCTCACAATGCAACAACACCTCAAACTCTACACCCTTGAGCATTCAACAAGAATTGAGAAGTAAGTGAAGACCCTATGTGTTTTCGAACATGCAGCTATTATGTGCAATTTATATTTCAAACATACAAAGATATTAAAATGCAATGTTTACTCAAACCAAGGGTTATAAAATATGAAGGTGAACTTTAATACATTGTTTTGTTACATTCTATATAATAGGAATTGAGAAGTGAGTCACAACCCACTATGTTTTCCAATCTACAATATGAAGGTGGACTTAAATACATTTTTATAGTGTACATAACAAAAGGTGCTCATTACATCAAGTCATTTCACTATCATACGGATTATTTTTTTTGCACATTTATTAAATATCTAATGATATTTTTGAAGACCATAGTTCATTATAATTTATATATGATTGGAGGTGTGTATGATCTTCCATCATGGGATGGTTTATTCAAGATCTAAATCTTAATCAAGAAAGAAAAACCATAAACCTACCTAAAACCAAGGATCAAGATGAGCCTACCATATCCTCCATCTTCCATCTCATACCTCAACATATTTTAAAATTTCTCCAACTCATACCATTGAAACTTATACCCAACTCATGTTACCCTCCATGTCATCCTTTCTTTCCATTGAAAATGGAAACCAAAATGACTTGCATGTTCAACCAACATCTATCCATCCTATTTCACCAAAGGAACACTTAAAGTCTCCCTAAAAGAAATACAATACTCCATGCAAAATCCTATTTCACAAAATGGTAGTCCTAGTATTCTAGTTCAACCCACTTTCACCTCATCCATCCCATGTTTATCCAACTCATCCATTTCATGATTTTCCACCTTCATAGTACCTAGAGAAAGTCAACCATGTCACACACTTGACCTCATTGATTTAAAGCATGACATCATAGATCCCCCTTTATGTGAATATTAAAGTACTCCCTCTCATGATCCCATTCCATCTCATCATTCTATTCTAGGTCATGATGACATACCATCTCATGATCTAAGTGTATCAACTCCATACCATAATCATAGCATATAAATTCATTCAATAAAGCTTTCCATCCAATCAATAAAGTCAAGACCCCCAAGGTATAAGCATTTCCATCACATCACACGATAAACCTAAACTTTCACAAGATCCCGCTCATGAACCACAAGCATATAAGTTTGCTTCATCCACCTTTATAAAAGTTCATTTTCTCCTACAATACCACATGTCTTCATGAGATCCATTTACCTAAACACCCTAATATTAAAACACGTCTAAAATTTGAAGACCTTAGTTACATACCTCCTTTTCAAGACATCGGTAGCTCTTTCAAACACAAAAGGCCTCCCATTGGATCAATACATCCACCTCCTCCATCATATTTTTCATCTATTTTTGGATCATATCCATCAATCCTTCCATCCATCATGGTCCCATATGTTCCTAATGCATATCCTTATGTGCCCTTTCAAGAACATCAAAGGCACATACCCTTGAATTCCTTCCAACACCTTCCACTTCAAAATCCTCTTTACTCATAAAATCCTTGTATGGCCTATCCAAGAAATTGGGATACTAAACAAGAAATGAATAAATTGAAGAATCCACAAAAACCTAAATATCATCATGTCCCACTAAAAATACATGCCAAAATAAAGAAAAATATGACTGAAAATCAAAAGAATAAAAGTTCTAAGAAAATGGAAGATTCCAATTAAGAAAAAATGAAAAGTGAAAACAATGTGGGTTCCAAATAAATAAATAAAAACCACGCATTCAAATAAAAAATTAAAATTGGTATCCCAACTTTGTAATCCAAAAGACTCCATTATTACACCATCATCCATTCCTCCATTATTCATCCTCCAAATCCATTTTCGATCCTCATATGCCCAATTTTACTATCCCAACCCACTCTCAATCCTTCAACTTTCACCACCCTTCAAGATGTGTGCCAAAGTTTTTCTTGTATAAATTCCCTCATAACAACTCCATTCCATAGTTCCATCCAACCTTCATCCCTCATTCCATAGCTTTAATCCAATCCTTTACATGAATCCTTAACCTCATTCTACCTATCTCTATCCATTCCATTATCTTTACCAATTTTCCTACAAACATCTTTAAGTGGGAACATGTTTTGAAAAGGAAAAAAGTAGGTTTTACAGGGACCTGAAACCACGAAGTTCAAACAAACAAAAGATAAGCATAAAAAGTACCAACAACCGACCAGTTGTCCCAAAAAGGAAACGACAGCAACAAAAGACAGCAGGGTCCAAAAAAAGGACCACCCAAAAAAACCAGAAAACCAAACACCATGTTACTCCAAATTATTCAGTAACTCCTCAGCTTCTTTTTCAACATTCTGCATATCCTGTAACCCCTGCCTAAGGATTTGAACCGTGTGTGAAGAAGTCAGGGTTTTCCTTTTTATGTTTGCTCTGGTACGAGTCGAAATACCTTCACCGGCCGATTTGCTTCCGCCTCTGTTCGCATCCAATCCACCACCAGCGAACCCTTTTGAATTTTTTCAAGCTTTTCCACCATCGCATTTATGATGATTGTATTATGCCTAGCAATTTTGTGGTTGTTTGCAACAGTGGCCCTTATGTTTTGTCCAATCTTGAACATATTACATTCAATACTTGTCAATCTATCCTCCTGTAGTTGCTGTCTTTTCCTCGGTAAAGGAATTTCCTGTTCATCACTAACTCTTCTGTCCCAACTGATCTTCTGCTCCAGTTCCATAACCTTATTATTGAGAACAGTAATACGGCCTTTCAAATCACAAACTTCTTTCTAGGGTCCATTTGAGAATGGTAAAAAGACCCTCTGTACTTTTTTCGCAACACTAACCATTTCCTCAGGCTTGAGCATTTTCAGGGCAGAATTAATTTCATCCTGAATAGGGGGTTCAAAATGGTCATTCCCAACTTGTCCAGAAGTAGGGGCACTAGGGGCCGAATCCTTACTAACCAAGGGCTTCTCAGAGATGATCTCCATAGAATTTCCAGAGTACGAAACAAGTTTCATAACAGGGTTACCTTTAAAACCAGGGGACAAACCCGGAGTGGGGCACCCAGGAGACGGCTGGGGGTTAAGACAATGCAGAGGAGCCAGATCCGGACTAGGGTCCTCAAGCAGCGGATGTCGTTTAGGATAAGACAACGGGGCAGGAACTTTTAGATTTTTCCGACCGGACAAAGACAGGGGAGCAAAGGTATCAAGGCCAACAAGAGCACAAGCAGGGGGGGCCCGGGGCTCAATTTCCTTACTACTTTCAGTTTCCTCATCATCCAACTCTTCAATATCTATAGTTTTAGGCAGTGCAGGAAGATTTTGAAAATGCTCAAAAATGAGCCTAACAAGACCAGGGTGGATAATAGCATTCCTCCTAGGGTTTCTTTCCACATCATCGAGACAATTCTTCAAAGAGGAAAATAAATAGAAAGGCAGAGATATACGAACCTTATGACGGAAATGATTCAAAATGGAAAAGTGGTAACCATAGGCTCTGGTAAAGCGTCCATCAACCGTAATATATTCCATGATGACTCTTAAAACTTTCCTCCAAATAGATTTTATGGACTCCACATCAAAGTAACTGTTAGCAACCTTGACCATCTTCACTTTCTCCTTGTCTTTTTTGGGAAACTTGATAACCGCTTCATCAGAGAAACGTCGATCACGGTAGAATTTAACACCCTCAGTCGAGAGACCTGTTATTTCACCAATTAAGTCCTCACTCAGCTTAACATTCCTTCCAAACAACACGATCTCTCCATTTTTCCAATTTTTGACAAAATAGTCCAGCATCTCTTCATCCGTACCATGGAGCTTTTCCATATAAGGGACTAAACCTCCCTTTTCAATTCTTTCCCATGCTTTAGTATTCTTTCTATGCTCCTGGAAATTGCTCGGCTCCACGTGTTTCCTTTCTCCACCCATAGTCAGCCCACTGTAATACCACTCAGAACGGTTGCTTTGGGTCCCATTTAGGCAATTTCTGTCGAACACCCAGAAAGCGTGCCGCAGACTCTTCTTGAAAAAGAAAGTGACATCGGTCCCATCAAATCTAATGAAATTGATGTACTGGATCTTTATCCATTTCATCATGACTAAGATTTCCTTCTCTCCCATGCACTGAATCATAATAAATTAGCGCTTTCACTTCATTATGGAGGTTGTCATTCTTCCTCCACGTGTTCTCCCCACCTTTCTTAACCCCTTCATTGGCGAAGAAATCCGCCACCATATTGGCTTCTCTATAGGCATGTGACACTTTCACTTTTTCAAATTTCCTTAATAAAGCTTGCGTGTCTTCGATCCACTTTTTGATGGTCCACGAGGGGGGGTAAGTCCAAGAATACAATTTATTATATTCAAAGAATCGCCCTCCAACCACAGATTTTTTGTGTTGATCTTGATGGCTAGGCTGACAGCATGAAAAGCCCCAACAGCTTCCGCCACATGGTTAGTTTGAATTCCAATGTCCACAGCAAAAGCCGCAATAAAAGCCCCGGTGTTGTCCCTTAAAACACCCCCACTACCAGCTTTACCTGGGTTACCTTTGGCCGCACCATCAAAGTTGGCTTTAATCCAACCCAAGGGCGGCATAGACCAGATAGCATTATCTCTCCCACAAACTCCAGATTTAAGAATTTTTGTCCCACTTAAATTTGTATTCCACTTTTCGGCTGTAGCAGCATCAAAGGGAGACCAAATAGCTTTCTCAAACATTTTTCCAGGAATTAAAGATAAAATTTCCTTTATTGCTCTTACAATTTTAGCATACACGTCCCCTTCCTTCATCTCTTTATCCCTGAAAACTCTATTGTTCCTTTCTTTCCAAATATTCCAAGAAACAAATGGAAAAATGAAAGACCATAGCTTTCTCACAAACGGATTTTTTGAAGGAGCTTTCCATTGAAAGAAGAAATCTTCAATAGAAGCAGGGAAGACCCACACCACCTCAAGAAGCCAACTTTAGTCAATGGGTACTATCTTCCTCCATTTATATCCGTGACACCTTCATTAGCTTCAATTTCCATAAGCTTCCATTTCAATGGCCATTCATATCCATTCATATCCACTAGCTTTCACATCCATCCACATACCCTTGATTGTACACTTGGGGAAAAGACTTTACTATTGGTACGATACATTATTGATTATACTATTTTCACTTAGGGGTATGTGTAGGATCATGATGGGACAAAAAGTGGCGATATGATGGTTATGTGTAGGGTATGTAGCTGATGACCTCTTTTTTACCCAAAATTGATGAAACAAAAAGGGTTTTAAAAGGAGATTCTTAGCTTTCCACCAATATAAATTATGTTTTACTTTGAATTTAATAAATAATTATTATTCATTTTCTATTTGCATTACAACTAAAGTCTTTATTGATAGGTTTATTGAAAAGCATCTATATCTTTCAAACGGGATCACATTTTTTGAATTTGAAACATGTGTCGCATTCTATGCTTCACATACAATAGGATTAAAAAATATTGAATTTCGTGAAATTTTGACCAGGTATCTTTTCTTTTCTTGTCACATTTTGAGCAAGCTTGAAGATCTCTACACCTTGTTGTGTATGAAGGAGAGTGAGGAATGGGGCATGAGTCTTTCTTGTGTGTGTGTATCGAGTCACTCTAGCCTATGATGATTACAAAAAACATAACCCATAACAAAGGGGGTTTCATTCCACTCTATGATGAAACAAATGATCACTTCAAAGCTTTTCCATTCCATTCATTTCCATATCCATCCCATCATATCCTTCCCTCCCATAGAAAATACATCTCATAAGCCATTTACATGCTTTCCTTGCATCACATCAATTCATTGCATTCCTTTCTTCTTTGGATACACCTAGGTCATTCATATTTATAAATCTTGCATATCATTTTCTATCTACAATTCAAAAATGATCACTTCATAGCCTTTCCATTCCATTCATTTCCATATCCATCATTTCATATCCTTTCCTTCCATATCAAATACTTTTCATAAGCCATTTATATTCTTTTCTTGTATCTAATCAATGTGTCACATTCCTTTCTTCTTTGCATCCACCTAGGTCATTCATATTTTTAAATATTGCATATCATTATCTATCTAAAGCTCAAACATACCTTCATCTATCATAAAAATATTGACACCATACCATATGAAGATCAATATCAGGGAAATATCAAGGTTATGCAATCAAAGATTGAGGGAAACAACCACATCAAGAGTTCATGTTCAATGTGAGTTTGTTTCATTTCATGCATGTAGTTTCTTCTAACTTTTAGACACAACTGAAGTTTACAATTGGTTTTTATTGATCTCAAGTGTTAACATGTTCATACAAAAGTTTGAAATAAGTCTCTTCTCAATTGAAAAGTGTTACAAAAGTGTTCTTAGTTTTTGTGACTGACAAACATATGAGTTACAATGGTGTGTTCTACTTGTATACTTTAAACAAACCACATGTCTTATGTATACTTCAACATTTTTTAGAAATGTCTATGTTGATGTTGTTTTTCATTGATGTCAAAGGTAAATGGAGTTGGTAATGCAAATGGTATTTGATACCAACTACATGCAAAGTGATTTGCTTCACTGTGTTTTCATGGATTGGTTTCAAAGATAATATTCATTCATTTGGTGATCTATAGCAAAAGTGGTTGTTGATATTAATGTCAAAGTCCTTGTTGTTCATTCATTACTTGTTCACATGGTGTTGCTGCAAAAGGTATTGATACTTGTTGCAAAATTTTGAAAAATTTGTTTCATGACAAAGTCAAAGGTATTGAACAACAAAAACTTATTGCAAATTCATCATTCACATTTTATTCTTGATGGATAATACATTTTGATGTTGTGAATCAAAGGCATTAAATGGATAGGTTTTTGGCATAAAGACATGATTCATGTTTGTTGATGAGATCTTCATGCTTCTAGAAGGATCTAAACCAATGTCAAAAGCATAATATCCTACATCAGAGGTATATGGTCAAAATAAGAGGTTACATATTAATTACATGTTTTTAAGCCCATTGAGTTTTTTGAAGTTGTTTTTGGTTCTTTCATTGCTTGCAAGTTTTCTCTTAAACTCTATATGAGGTTCATTATGCAAAGTTTATAACCGGTTTACTTTTTGTTATATTTGGTTGGTGACTTACTATATCGGTGGAAAGGCACTCCCTTTAAATAGTTTTCTAATGAAGGTTTTAAACTCATCAGAAAGTGGCCCTACTCCTTGACTTAACCATCTTAGCAGGTCAATAACTTATTTAATACCACCCCTACTACTTACTGCAATAGTTTAGCAAGGCACTTGTAAATGCAACAATTGATAAAATTTAATTTTATATAATTCATTGATGGATGTTCATGCCCCTTTTATTGTCATATATGTCTTTATCTTATGATTAATCATCCCCATTTCATTTTCCCTAAGGTTGCTTGTCACATAACAAACCTCTCTATATGTTTCATGACACTGTCCTTCTCAAAACCATTTTTTTATGTCTATGCTGCATTATTCCTTAATCTCCTTGCTTATTTATACTCTATCATTTCACTCTTGAACATTGGAATACCTATCCATTCATACCATTGTATCATATCAATCCTTTACATTGCTTCCTATTTGGATTTCAACACTTCCCATGACATGTTAAGTAAGTTTATAGTTGAATGATTATCCTTAATTATAGTGGTAATCCTTTTGGAATGACTATCCCATGCTTACATTTAATTTTCTACTTTTATGTCCTTGAGAATGGCGAATTCATGTTGATTTTGAGATCCAACCATTATAAATTTTTTTGTATCTTAACTATTCTTTGTAAACCTCAACTAACACCTCTCAAACTCTACCCTAGCTTCCTTTGTAGAGACTAGCAACATCATTATTTGATTGCTACTGCTATTATTCTAAAGAAACCACCTTTTCAATAGTCATAAAACAACATTATCATAGGTCTAACTTTCCATTTTTATATTTTGATATTGCATAGTGATTTTTTTTTCATCTCATTGACCATACACATTTGATGAAGAAGAGTGCTTCTCATGACTATTCTTAAGGTTGTTACTCCATCAAGCATTTATTTTTCTTATGTTCACCTTTAGGATAATATTTTCCTTGAATTTTTTGTCTAGTAAGATTTTGTTCTGTTGACTACCATAATGAATTTAATTGATAGGACTACCCTAGGAAGCAAGGCATGTCCTCTTTTCATGGTTGTCATCATAAGGGAATATCATAGATTGTCAAAGGTTTCCTTTAACAAATTTATCCTTTTTTTCCTTATGATGACTATTCATTACATACCACTTTCATAGGTCTACTCTACCTTCTACTTCACCACAACTCTTGGCTTCTTCATGAATTTATTATAGTTCACAATTGATTCATGCCCCTTATCATATACTAGGTTTTTATTATAACCATATCTTTGTAACCTATTGAAGCAATCAATAGTTTTCAGTTTGTGTATCTTCATATGCTTATCCAAAAGTATCAATCTCAATAATATAGGCTTCTCCTTATTCACTTTTAACCTTAAAACCTTTGATAGCTACACATTATCATGATGACTACTATATGCTTTAGTGTAATTAAACTACCTTTTAAGGGGTACCTAATTGAGTTCACATGATTGGATTTTTGGGCTGTCATTAATAGGTTTACTATGTTCAATATTTTACTATTATTCTTTGATATATTTTTTTCAAGCATGAATAGCTTGTTCGAAAGCACTTGTTTTAGGATTTTAACCATAGCAACAAGACACTTAATTGTTTGATTAAATTATTTTGTAGACATTTATGAAAAATGTGGTAACATAGACAAGGCTATGAACTATTTAATAAAATGCCTAAAAGAAATGTAGTCTCATGGTGATGGAATGCCATGAAAATCCATATAGAAGCAACACATCAATATGGATTGTCCTGGAATTCCATCACCACGTGACCAAATTTCTTTCAGGCATTCTATCAAACAATTCATTGTCTTGTCTATGTTGTTGCTTACTATTATGCTTTGATATAATTTTTGAAAGCATGTGTAGCTTGTTTAAAAGAATCTATTTTTGGATTTTAGTCATAGCAACAAGGCAATTAATTGTTTGATAGAATGCTTTGGTAGACATGTATGAAAAATGTGGTAGCATCATGAACTGTTTGATAAAATTCCTGAAACAAATGTTGTCTCATGGGGATGGAATGGCATGACAATCCATATTGCAATAGCCTGCAGTATTGATTTTCATGGAATTCCATCACCACGAGAAAACATTTCTTTTAGGAATTTTATCAAACAGTTCACTATGCTACCACATTTTTCGTACATGTCTACCAAAGCATTCTATCAAATAGCTCACTACCTTGCTACTATGGGTAATAGCCTAAAACAAATTCTTTTGAACAATCTACACATTCTTACAAAAATTCTATCAAAGCATAATAGTAAATATGGATTGGCATGGCTTCCAACACCATGGCTAAATAGTAAATATGTATTGTTGAAAAAATATATCAAAGCATAATTCTAAATATGGATTGTATTTAGATTCCAACACCATGGCCTTGGAATTCCATGAAAAGCCATAGACAATAAATAGAAATAGCTCATTACTAGTCTATGGCTTGTCATGGAATACCAATCACCATAGTGTTGCAATTCCATTAAAATATAGATTTACTATTATGCTTTGATAGTAAACAAACAATAGTTTCCAAAAAAGATATTAATAGATAGTGTGATTGTAAGTTGGAAAAAATAGTGTGAGGTGAGTATATGTCTACCAAAACACAGTGGCAATCCATAGATAAGCAATCATACATAGAAATATTCATTTCCTTTTCTATGGCTTGTCATGGCATTCCAATCACCATGGTTTTTCAATTCCATGACAATCCATATTTACCATTATGCTTCAATAGTAAACACCCAATGTTCTACAAAAATCATATGCATGCATAGTATCATTGCACGTTGGAAAACACACTATGAGGTGAGTATGTATCTGCCAAAAAACAATGGCAACCAATATAATCAATCATACATAGAAACAATTCATTTCCTAATCTATGGCCTGTCATGGAATTCCAATCACCATGGTGTCGCAATGTCATGACAATCCAAATTTACTATTATGCTTTGATAGTAAACACACAATGTTTTCCAAAATCCACATGAATGGATAGTTGCAAGTTAGAAAATAGTGTGAGGTGAGTATATTTCTTCCAAAACACAATGGCATGTCATAGATAAGCAATCATACATAGAAATAGTTCATTTCCTTGTCTATGGATTGTCATGTCATTCTAATCACCATGGTGTTGGAATGCCATGACAATCCAAATCTACTATTATGCTTTGACAATAAATGCATGCAATGTTTTCCAACAACCATATACATTCATTCTATGATTGCAAGTTGGAAAACACAGTGTGAGGTGAGTATATGTTAGCCAAAACAAAATGGAAAGCGATGGATAAGCAATCATACTTACAAATAGTTCATTTCCTTATTTATGGGTTGTTATGGCATTCCACTCACCATGAAACCACATTTCTTTGAGGTATTTTTCAAAGTATTCATTGCCTTGTCTATGTTGTTGCTTACTATTATGCTTACTAATGTGCTTTCATAGAAAAGGTAGTGAATTGTTTGAAAAAATTCCTCAAACCAATGTGGTCTCTTGGAATGCCACATGACAAACAAATACAATTGGCAGCTGAAATTATCACTCTAGTATGAATGAATTAATATCTTTGAGAATACTATTTCTTTAAGTATATGTCATCCAAAACACAATGGAAAGCCATAGATAAGCAATCATACTTACAAGTAGTTCATTTCCTTGTTTATGGCTTGTTATGGCATTCCAATCACCATGAAACCACATTTCTTTGAGGTATTTTTCAAACTATTCACTGCCTTGTCTATGTTGTTGCTTACTATTATGCTTTCATAGACAAGGTAGTAAATTGTTTGAAAAAAACCCTCAAACAAATGTGGTCTCTTGGAATGCCTTGACAAACAAATGCAATTGGTAGCTGCAATTATCACTCTAGTATGAATGAATTAATATCATTGAGAATACTATTTCATTGCATAGGTGGAGTTCCCTATAGTTGTGGGTATAGTTTTAGAATGTATTGTTGATACATTTACATAAGATGACAATATATATCTATGAGCCAAACTGCATTGCTTGTTAAATAAGGTGTTTCCCATTTTCTAAGAAAATTTGGTTAGGGGATCTCCATCTACAAATATCACTCTAATTATCATCATATATCTAAAATTATCACTCTAACTATTTACAATTCTTTTAGAAAATATAGTGGGAGATGAGTATGTCTACAAAAACATAGTGGCAAGCCATAGATTGATAACTAATCATACATAGAAATAGTTCATTTCCTTGTCTATGGTTTGGCATGGCATTCCATTGACCATGAGAAAACATTTATTTTAACCATTTTTAAAAGATGTTCACTCCCTTGTGTCTATTGTTGCTTACTATTATGCTTTCATAGACAAGGCAGTGAACTGTTTTAGAAAATACCTCAAACAATGTGGTCTCATGGAATGTCATGACAAGAAAATACAATTGGAAACTACAATTATCACTCTAGAATGAAGAAATTAATATATTTGAGAATATTACTTGGTTGCATAGGTGGAGTTCACTATAGTTTTGGGTATAGTTATTATCTATGCAATGTGAAGTAATTGTATATTTTCTTTTAGGTTGACTATGTAAAAAAGCTATATTGTAATTAAAATTTTGTCATCTATTTATCAACATCTACTTATTATTTATGAAATTTGAAGTAATGCTATCATTTTGAAACTTGTGCAATGCAATGAAATGGAAAACACAAGGTTTTTACAAAATTGCAACCCCCGTCACAACATACCCAAACCCTCATACTTTTTAAGCTTGTATATGTACATGTGCATTACAAATAGGAAGAACATCGGTTTCTTTCCATTATCGCCAATAATGAGTAAACTTGTTGAAAGTGGTGAAACACACAGTGTTAATAGTTCTTCAAAAACAATGTGTGTTTATAAAATGGTGCCTTTCATTACATTCCTAAGGTCTAAATAACAAAATATTTTAAATACATTCATATTCTTTTGTAAAATTCTAAGATACAAAACATTGGGTTTTACAAAACCTACAACCCACTTAAAGTTTGAAAATAATTTACAAACATAACCCCTTATAATGTTTTAAAACCCTTTAGAACTAACAACCCAAATGATTAGAAACCCCTTAACTCACTTCAAATGTTTTTAGTCTCCCCTTGCTCTCCAACCTTTCAAGCTAAAAAATGAAAGAGTAGAAAACTTAGAATGATAAAGGTTGTTGAAAAATAATGGTTATTTATAAAATGGTCCACATTTCATTATATTCCTGTGGTTTCAATAACAAAAGCTTTTGAAAACATTCATACTATTTTCTAAGATTGCAAGTTCTCAAAACACTAAGAATCCTACAACCCACAACAACACACCTATGTACATACAAAAAAGAATGAAACCATACATAAAAATATACAAAATGGCACCTATCTAAATATAGTCGGTTAGAAACCCCTCACCTCAATTCAGTTGGTCGTCTACCCTGCCTGCAATGCACCCTTGCTCTCCAATGTTTTGATTTCAACCTAATGAGAAAACCCAAAACATAGCATATTTTCCAAGAACAATACTTGTTACAATTTAAAACACACGTCTTAATCACATCACTTCCTTTTCCCACATGCACATAATGGATAGTTTCTTGCACAAGGTGAAAAAAATGCAAGCATAATTTGACGGCAGGACACCTCCTCACTTTCCTCATCATGATGTTTCCTTCCATTTGCTGGTTCCATCAATTCTATCATCCATATAACAGGCCCTGCACTACAATATCTCTTCATCCTATTTATGTTTACATATACTTTGTTATGTATGTTTTAATGCATTTTTATATGTACATAGGTGCATTTTTTCTATGAGTTAGTGGGCTTCATTATTGACTGCCTTTTTCCATACATGATTTGGATTTCGTCTAATCGTGAAACTCTCCAAGAAGATAAGTACTCATCGCCCGTGAATGCAGTTATTCCATATCTTATAAAAGATGACTATTTTAAGTCAAGATGAATGAATGCATTGACTTGTTTGTGGGTCATTCACGTTCTCACATATTATTGGCAGACATTCGCATCTCTCTGTCATGAACGATGAATAAATGACAATATGGTCTAATCAGAATGAAAGAATGTGAGCCTGCAATTACAACATTTGTATAATTTGTTATTTTATAAAATTCATTAGGCTAAAACCAAAAGTTTGATATATTTTATCTCTACATTCAAGAAAGTAATAAGACAATAAATAAATTTATATAAATTCAAAAAAATATTCAAAAGCATGTAAGTCATTCTCATTAGTTCAAAAACATGTATACATTTCATATCGATCATTACTTTCAATAAACAAAATGCTATTGCATAGAATAAATAACCAAATTATAGAAGGTATTTTGTTATGTGTCTTCGGAGATGATTTATTTGGTACAATTTTTTATGGTTTTTAAAAAAGTTGAAGTATATCAAGCAGCTATTTCTGGATTAGATTGTGTGAGCTTTTTTGGATCAACGTTTCGGATCACACTCCGTGATCCATCATCAGGATAGAGAGTTCAAGGAGATGAAAGTGGTTTGTTGCAGACCCAACAGGTATAAAAAGAGGCAGAAAGATGAAAGAGGTTCCAGAAGGTCCAAGGTCCAAGAGATGACAGGAAATAAATTACTAAAAAGATATATTAATATATTAATCTATTTAAATGTATCAATCTATTTAGTAATTTAACTCAATTAATCTATTATTAATCTATTGGTAATTTAACTAGATTAATATATATTGAATGATTTGTAAGTGATAATCTATTTGA
This sequence comes from Sequoia sempervirens, assembly GCA_007258455.2. Lineage (NCBI taxonomy): Eukaryota > Viridiplantae > Streptophyta > Pinopsida > Cupressales > Cupressaceae > Sequoia > Sequoia sempervirens. Next base: position 25,678 of record VDFB02063177.1, read on the forward strand.
AAATATTAAAAAGATTGATATATTTCAATAAATTAATCTATGTGAATTATATGTTTAGATAGATTGATCTATTTAAAATGTTAAATAATTTGATAATTTAAATAGATCAATCTATTTAATCTATTTGATAAATTAAAGTATAAATTAATATTTCTATTTAGATAATTCTAGGGAGATTTGTTATATTCCTATTTATATAATTCTATTAAAATTAATTAGATAGATGATTAAATTTAAATAGATTAGTCTATTTAAATTAATAAATGGATTGCTATATTTAAAAAGATTAAAAGGTTTGAGTGATTTAATAAATATATATATGTGTATTTAATAAATATATTAGATAGATGATTAAATTTAAATAGATTAATCTATTTAAATTAATAAAAGGATTGCTATATTTAAAAAAGATTAAAAGGTTTGAGTGATTTAAATATATAAATCTATTTAAATAATTTAAATATGCTAATCTATCTGAAAGGTTTAAATTATTAATCTATTAAGATGATTAAAATATATTAATCTCTTTAAATGTATATAGAATTATCAATGTGTAGAAAAATGTTAAAAATATATATATGTTTAATAAATTAAAATATTAGATAGATGATTGAATTTAAATAGATTAATCTATTTAAATTAATAAAAGGATTGCTATATTTAAAAAGATAGAATTAATTTAATAAAAGGATACAAATTAAATATATTAATCTCTTTAAATGTATATAGAATTATCAATGTGTAGAAAAATATTAAAAATATATATGTTAAATAAATTAAATATATTAGATAGATGATTAAATTTAAATAGATTAATCTATTTAAATTAATAAAAGGATTGCTATATTTAAAAAGATTAAAAGGTTTGAGTGATTTAAATATATAGATCTATTTAAATAATTTAAATATGCTAATCTATCTGAAAAGTATAAATTATTAATCTATTAAGATGATTAAAATATATTAATCTCTTTAAATGTATATAGAATTATCAAAGTGTAGAAAAATATTAAAAATATATAAATGTTTAATAAATTAAAATATTAGGAATGAAGATATGTAACTAAGGAAAACATAAAATGAAATAAGTTATTCTAAAGAAGGGAGATAATTTAGATATATTATATTCTTATTTAGATCATTCTATTGAAATTAATTAGATAGATGATTATATTTAAAAAGATTGATCTATTTTAAATTATTAAAAAGATTGCTATATTTAATTCGATTAAAGGATTTGAGAGATTTAAATATATTAATCTATTTAAGTAATTAAAAATGTTAACCTATTTGAAATTTTTTAAATAAATTAGTCTATTTAGATGATTTAAATACATTAATCACTTTAAATGTATATCGAACTATCAATGTGTTGGAACACATTAGAATATATATGTGTATTTAATAAATTAATGTATTAGAATCGAAGCTATATTACTAAGGAATGTATACGGACACAAAAAACGAAAAAACACTTAAAAGAAAGAGAGCTTTAAAAACACAAACAGGAGGACCAAGCGAGAGAAGGCGATCACAAACCTAAAAAACCGGGTGATGAGGGGGAGGAATGAGAAGACACGAGGTACAAGATGGGGGAGGGGGAGAGGAAGGAAGAAAAAACGAAGGGGCCAAGAGGAAGAAAAGGAGGAACCGAACGAAGGTAAGCAACCTCAGAGCCAGAAGAGGGGATGACAGAGAAAAAAGGGGGGAGGGGGGAGGGGGAGCAAGATCGAGGGAGTTAAGATCTAGGGGGAGAGGGTCAAGATCGAGGGGGATGGCGGTTTTTAAGCAACGACAAAAGAGGCTTCCACGAGAGGCTTAGACTCCACCCTTCATCGCGGTTGAGGTTGTTAGGGTGATTGATGATTTGGAAGGCTTCTTTGAGTTTCCTCTTGCGGAAGTTGTCTTCAACGAACAGGATTTGAGTGTTTTCTAAACAAATATGGTGTTTGGTTGAAGAGGAGTGTTCGGCTAGGGCCGATTTTGCGACACGTTCATGATTGATGTCAGCACCATGCTCTTTGATTCTTGTGTTGAATGTGCGACCCGTTTCACCAATGTACGGAGTGCCACAAGAGCAAACCACTTTGTAGACTCCTGAGTTTTGATATATGTTTTTTGGGTCTTTGAGAGGTGGGATGCAGTTTCTTAGTGTTGAAAGGGGTTTGAAAGCACAACGCAGGCCTTTTTTAAGAAGGATTTTTGAGATTTTATGTGAGATGCCTTCTACAAAGGGCAAGGAAGCACTGGGGATACAGGTAGGTTGGGAAGAGGAGTTGGATTTGGAAGAGAAAGAGGAGAAGAAACAACGCTTGGAATGGTTGAGAGCTCTGGAGATTTGTTTATTGGTGTAACCATTTAGTCTAAAGACCAGGCGAAGATGTTCCAACTCTTGGGTTAAGTTTTCTTCATCGCAGATACGATAGGCTCTTGTGGCCAGAGTTTTTAAAATTCCAAATTTTTGGCTAGGATGATGGTGAGAAGAGGAGTGGAGGTATAAATCAGTGTGGGTTGATTTGCGGAAGACGCGACGGCCAAGGGAGCCATCTGATTTTTTGAGGATAGATACGTCAAGAAAAGGTAAATGGTTATCCGACTCAAGCTCCTTGGTGAAAGAGATGGACGGAGCAATGCTATTGAGGTGAGCATGGAATTCTTCTAGTTTGTCGAGGCCATGGGGCCAACAAACATTGGTGTCATCGACATATCTCTTCCACCATCTAGGCTTGAGGGGGAAGGACCTAAGGGCAATTTCTTCAAAATGTTCCATATACAGGTTGGCAATGATGGGAGAGAGGGGAGAGCCCATGGCAACACCATCAACCTGTTCATAAAAGACATTTTGGAAAGAGAAGAAAGTAGATCTTAGGCATAACTCCACCAAGGTGGCAATCTCGTCATTAACTTTTTTCTTAACGATCTCGATAGCATCGGGAATAGGAACTTTGGTGAAGAGGGAGGTGACGTCAAAACTCACCAAGATGTCACTACTTTCTAATTTGACGTCACGAATAAATTGAACGAAATGAGAAGAGTCTTTGATGAAGGAGTCAGATTTTCCCACAAGAGGGGAGATTAATTTTGTCAAGTAGGAGGCCAACTTGTAAGTGGGAGAACCTATGGTGTCTACAATGGGTCTCAAAGGAACGCCGGCTTTGTGAATCTTTGGGACTCCATAAATACGAGGGGTCACCTCTTTAGAAGGTAAAAGACGCTTCTTGATTGCATCATCAAGGGAGGAGCGGGCAATGAAGGATTTGACTTTTTTGATAATTTTGGAGCAAGGGTTCCGCGAAACAACTTTATAACTGTTGGCGTCTGAGAGAAGGTCAAGCATTTTTGAGATGTAGTCTGGCTTGTTCATGACAACGGTGGCATTGCCTTTGTCAGCTTTAGCAATGATTAGATCATTATTTTTCATTAAATCATTGAAAGCGACAAACTCAGCTTTGGAGATGTTGTTTCTCGGAGGTTTAGCACGTCTCAGGGCCACTACGCAATCCTGTCTAACCTCTTTGGCCATGTCCATTGGGAGGTCCCGGACAACATTCTCAATTTCTATGAGAAACTCCACGTGAGGAATACGACGGGGAGCTACAGAAAAGTTAAGCCCTCTTTTTAGGAAATTAAAGGCAAGCGGGTTTAAGGTGGCACTGGAAAGATTGACCACTAACTTGCTCTCC
>VDFB02063179.1:0-66935 GCA_007258455.2 Sequoia sempervirens
TCATGCTGTGTTCAACTCATCTTGTATGTTTAGTTTTGGCCCATTTATATACCTTGCAACCTTCTCTTGGTTTGCCTCATGACGACCAGACTGTATGCTTATCTTGTAGAATTCCTTTTGTAGACTCACACTGAGCTTGCTTGCCTCAAATTCTATAGTTTCTTCAAGAAGTCCAATTGCTGTTCTACTGGCAGAAATTTGCCCTTAAATTTGGCAACTATTCTATCCTGACAGGGAATTCTTTTCTTTACCCCTTTTTTTATTCCTTTCGGTTTCTACATTCTTCCATCACAGTGCTGCTTGACATTTCAATTTGGTCTGAGCCACTTTTACTCTCTTGGGTCAAACAGTATGATAAAGTCAAAGTATTCTTCTATCTCTGTAAGTCAATCCATCAATTCCCAAGGGATCAATGTGCCCGAGAAACTTGGAATTTCCATCTTAGTTCCTCTTCCAGTTCTTGAGATAGCTTTAATGAGCATATCTTCTCTTGCATCTAACTGCTGCTCATGTATAGGTTCTAAATATTCTACTCTTAACTCTTCATTTTGTACATCACTCACATCATCTCTTGCCACAAATCCCCTTCTTTTGCCCTCTTTAACAACATTTAACTTCACTTGCATAACTCTTAGCAAGTTCACAACTTCATCCATTGTTCTTGCCATGTTAATAGCTCCTACTCTAGCTCTTCCGACTACTCTTCTGGGAGGCATGATAACACTCTTCTCAATCAAAGCCCACAACTATAATCCCTCTGATTACAATCTTGCTCAGGGGGAGAACATACTTACAAATTGGATTCAACTAGCTCTAATACCATCTAATGCTAACAAGGATAGGGGGTAAAATTAATTACAGCTTGTCCTTGTAGCCATAGGTTAAAAAATTGGACTTGGCAAAAACTTGATAGGCATAAAATTTGACTCAGACTTGGGATTTGAGAGAATTTCCAAACATCAAACAAACACATATATTTGTAAAATAAGCTTAAAAATCATACATAAAACTGAATTTAGAGAACTTATAAGTAATTTTTTATTTGTTTATAGATTAAAAAGGAAGTTCAATACACATCATAGTGTCAATAGTCATATGATCATAAATTTGAAACATTATAGTGTCCACTGCCATGTCATATGCATCAAATTCATAATAAAATCTCTTGCTGCTACATTTGTTGCCACCCATTCTACTTCTTCATCTCATATGAAGACAGGAGAGCAATAACCTCATGTATAACATTGGGCTCTACTTTATCACAAAGCAAAATATCTCTTCCTCGGATCCATGCAAGATGATATTTGAGACGGTTGATGTCTCTCATCTTCACCCCACAATAATTACACACTACTAGTCCTGTTTCTCGCTTTGGGGTTTCATGTTTCCAAGTCCCTAGGGTTACCAGTTGATCCCATATCACAAACAAAAAACTGAATTTGAAGCCCCAGCATAAACCAAAAAAAGAAGAAAGAAAAAGATTATAGAATGTAAACCCTAGCAGCTAGCTAAATAACAGGAAAAAAAGGAATAATAAAACCCTGGAGAGGGAAAACTGAAAAACAAAACAAAAATTTGAAAATAAAATAGTAAATACACAAGCAGAGATATTGTTACAAACCTTGCAAATGCTGCCAAAAAACCCATCAAATCGGTCCAAGATCATGCAAAACCTGTTGAGAATTTTTTTTGCAAATGCATTGAATGTTGTCAACATGTTGAAGCAGCAAGAGCTAGACAAAGCAATTGTAAAAAATGAAGGGTTTTGGTGCTTTTTTGGTCGTTAACTGTCATTATTGGACTATGGGTGAGTTTTTGCCATGGTCTTATGAGTTTTGGTGAGTTTTTCCCATGGACTTCTGAGCTTTGGCAAGTAACTCGCTGAGAATTTGCCAAAAACTTGCTTGCAAGTTTTTTGGCAACTACCCAAAAACACACAACTCACTCTCAGGTTTTGCATTCACATGTTAATGAGTTTTTTGGGTGAGTTTTTTAACACATGCTTCTAGCCGTGTCCCCTTAATGGTTCAAATCAACACAAACACATTAAGTAAGTTCATTTTTTTTTATTAATTACAACAAAACTAGACATGCTACAGGCAAGCATTTTCATAGCAGAATAGAACCCAATAGACTGATATTTTATTGCTGCACGCAATTTGCTACAAGCAGCTACAAAACTCCTTACAAGCAGCTACTTCTATGAGCAGTGGTGGACTTACTACAAGCAATTACAAGCAGTTTACTTATCCTTCCTTTCTCTTCAAGAGGCCCCTCATCTAAGACCCCCCAATCTCATTCTTGAAAAATGAATTTGAAGGTTGGTTTTCCAATTGTTAGGCTCTTGTCTGACTCTGTATGCATCTGGGTTGACTCTTTGCATTTAGGATGCTCCTCGCTTCGATATGATGACGCTTTGTTTCTAAATGATGTCCCTTTGTACGTATATGATGACTCTTTGTTTCCGTATGGTGACTCTTCACTTCCATATGATGATCTTTTGCCTTCATTCACTTCTTATAGTTGAAACTACTACTATGCTTCTTATCCCATAAATGATAATACAGTTGGTGTATGCGTCAGGCCAATGGAACCAGTAATGACATAAAGGGGCTTCAATCCATCAGATGAAAGTGAAATTGTCTTTCAAATTTCATACAGAAAGTGCTGTGTATGATTTTACATGATGACTGTGCAACTGTGGTCAATGACTTTCCAAAGCATTATGTAACTGCTATGACATCTTTTCTGGCAATTGTGTATCTGCAGCGATTGTCTTTCTTCAGAAACTGAGTGTAGTGAGGATTTTTTGCAGCAAACTGTGTTGTTGCTGCAGAACAGCTTTTGCTGCACTGCAAGGGTACACTTTGTTAATTTTCTATTGCTTGGTAGTTGTTCTCCTTCTAGCATGGCACATTCACTAGATTCAAAGTAACACTCTTGTTTTATTAACTTTTCTTACTTTTAGAGGGCATTTTTCTCATCCTGTTTTTTCAGTATGACAAACATTTGCTTTTTTTATATTTAGATTGGATTCTAAATTATCTGAGAAGCTACTGTTTTTATCTTAGAGCAAGGCACTTTTTTTGCTCTAATTTTTTTAGGTTTGTCTTTCTCTTCCAGCCTAGGTGCTCAATTGAGATGTTTTTCATTGTAAACCCTACAGTTCTCTTGTTATATAAAAGACACCTAGGGCAGACCACTAAAACAGGGATAGAGAGAGCATATTTGAGTGTCGAGCTAGTGCTGTGTAATTCTTTTCAATCTTAATAAAAGATCATAGTAATGAGACTCGGAATCGGCGAGGGTGACTCGACTCGGGACTCAAGACTTGGCGCCCGGACTTGACGCAGACACGGCAAAGTGAAAAACCCAAGAAATTTAGAGATTGTTAAGGTTTTAAAACTTGGTTCATGCACCCTTTATTAAATAAACCTTAAAGACACAATATCATCATCAAATAGAAGCTAATTTGATCACATACACAAGTATACATTGATCACATAAGTATAAATGCAAATTGTAGCTAAGTTGCTGAAGGAAATAGCACACTTAGATATATAGTCAAAGACTCAAATGTATACAAAACTCATGGAATATGAAATCCATGACATCAAATGTTCCAAACAAATATGAAATATCAAAACAATAACTAGAAGTCTACAGTTCAAAGGAGCCTGCATCCTTCCTATGAATGTGTCTAAGATAGGTCTTGGATGATGCAGCAGCCATAATCTCAAGTTTGAGGGCAATTGCCTCAATGGGGTTGAGCGGTAGCGCCCTTTGCTGGGGTTGAGGGGCAGTGCCCCTTGTGGGGGTTTGGGGGCAGTGCCCCTCGTGGGGGTTTGGGGGCAACTCCCCCAGTGGGCAGGGTCCGAGGGCAGTGCCCCTGGCGCGCTGCTCCCTGTCGTGATACAGGGCCAAGTTGAGGGGCGGAGCCCCTGCTACCACACCCAAATTAAGACCTCCAAAACCATACAAACCTTCATGGCGTACACCATTTCCCTAGAGATAGAGTTTAGAAGGGAGTAATGGTTTTTGAGGATGTTCTCTTGGATTCAAAGGTTGCAAATATTTGACAAATTTCGTGGCAAAAGGGAAGTTTGAGATACTGAGGGAGAGACTGGGTTTGATTGAGAACACTTTCTTTGCAAAGAGGGAGTGTTAGTTTTTTTTTGCTTAGTATTTGTTCTCTTGAAAGCAAGGAGCACTTACTAGATTAAGCATAACACTTTTGTTTTTTGTAAGGAGGGTGTTGTTCTTTTGTTTTTTTTAGCATGACAACACTTGCTTTTCTTATATTTAGATTGAATTCCGAATCATGTGAATGGCTATTGTTCTTATTTTAGAACAAGGTGCTTTTCTACTTTAGTCTTTTTAAAGTTTAGGATTCTTTTCTCCTAGCCTATGTGCACCACTGAGATGGAGTTTTTTTCATTGTAAATCCTAGAGTTCTTTTGTTCTATAAAAGAGACCTAGGGTGCACCATTGAAACATAAATAGAGAGAGCATATTTGTGTGTTGAGCTAGTGCAGTGTAATTCGTTTCAGTTTTAATAAAAGATAGATACAGTATTGAGGGTTTGGATTTGTGAGTATTTGCTGTTCATATTTCTAGCAGTATGTGTTTATGGATTAGTATACTGAGGTATGTTGTTTGGATTAAAGTTTTTTGTTTTAAGCTACTTTGCAGTTAGGGTTACTTTTCCAAGTGAAGAGTTTGCTTGCTATAGGCTGAAAATTTTAACATATATTCTGCAGTAACTATATTGTTACAAAACAGTTTTTGCAGCATGGCAAGGCTGCTGTGGAACAACTTTGGCAGCAACAGTGTTGTTGCTATTGAATAGTTTTTGTAGCACTGCAAGCTGCTGTGGAGCAACTTTTGCAGCAACAATAAGACTGTTATAGAACTTCCATTCATAGCTTCCTTTACAGTCTGCCATTGCTTGAATCTACATTGCCTTCCACATTAGGGCATCCTCAGAAGCTTTCATTCGTGCCTGACATGATCTTTGGTTAAAGAGGACTCACTTTATTCCAACTACCTGTCCTTGAAAAACCAAAATTCTTTTTGACCAATATAGTATTGCCCTGCCCCAGAATGCTTCTGCATCAGTCTACAATAATTTTTGAATCACCTCAACTTGCAGCTTTCTGAAACTTCTTGACTCTTCAACAGCCTGGGTGATTTCATCTTTAGCACATCCTAATATGGATGGAAGAAGCCAGCTGGAAAATCATTGGGTGGCCAGGTGTCTGACTTTTTCTTCCATGACAAGAAACATAAATTTCTCATTCTGAATTTCAGCGACCAATTTTAGAATGTTACCGCAAAGAATGTCTTGGCTCTTGGGCTTCAATCTTGTCAATGTTTGCCTTGTACGGCAGGGTTTTGAAACAAATTACAGCCTCTTCTCTTATCTTTAGCTGAATCCTGTAGCCTTGAACCATCAGGTTTAGATATCTTCTTGATCCTGTTCAAATTTCATCTAGCCACAATTGTCTTTTGAAAATTCTACATGTTTTGTTCTCCACAATGTCAGTCCTTAAACATGGGATTTCAGTCTCTGACCTTAAATGCTTCTCTTTATCTAGTTTCAAATCTTTGTCTGAACACAGTTTAACAAATCTTAAGACTTCATCGTGAACCCATTTATTCAATTTCAACACTTCATGGTGCACATAGTTCATCCAGTTTCCTCATTTCAGGATGGCCATTTTTTTACCCAATTTCTTTACTTCGTTATGAACACATTTGTATTGTGGCATCTTTTCTTGTATTCAAAATTATTTATTGGAAGAAAAGTTAATATTCCTTCTCTTGCATTTTGAGTTTTTCTAGAGGTTTTGGTTTACATGCTTTAAATTTCTGCTTCACAGAGATGGACTTAATCTGCAGCATGGAAGTATGCCAATGATTTGGAGAAAGTGCATGGTTTAGAACTGTGAATGACTCCAATGGTCCACTAGAGAATGCACATGAAATTAAGCTCTTTTCTGTGTCATTAAGGAATGGAAGGTTTATTTATTCATTCTTCAATGATTTTAAATGTTTTCTACTGAAGACTAAGCGGCTAAACCAATTTTTAGTTCAATTCAATTGAAATAAAATATCTATATTTTTGTAGATGAAATTTAATAATTTCTTCTAAGGTATAACATTGAGGCACTAATACCAACTTAGATGGAAGTACATGCTGTGATCATCTTGGGATTTGGATATAATTGAAGTAAATTTTATTATAGGATACCATTTGTTCTCATGAGTGCAGTTTGATTGGTATGGTTCTTGTAGGAGCACATTACATTTCATGTTTGTTATCCTTTCGTTTATTTGAAATATATGACATTTTCTTTTAGGGACCAAGAAAACTAAGAGCTCTCCAAAAGGAGTTCCAAAGAGTGAGGCTGATTTCACCAGTACCATAATTTGTGGAGAACCATGTGCTCAGGTAGTTTCAAATTCTGCTATTAGTTTGAGCTCTTCTAGAGGGCAGCTTTCAGATCAAAGAGATCAAAACTCACAAAGGAATGAGGATTTAGTCATGAAGAACTACTCAGAAATGTCAAAGTTGAAATCTGCTATGAAGTCTGGAGCAATAAAACAATTGAACCGAAGTGTTACATGGGCTGATGAAAAGGAATTTGACAAATCACTTGAGAATGACAGTGTGGATGATTCAGAAAAGCCACTCACTATTGTTTCTCCTGGGTCAGATAGCAAAAAACAGTCCGATACATTTGATAAGGATGCCATGAGCATGGAAGCTGTCAAACCAGAGTTCAGTGGGGAAAATGTTAGTGCTGGCCGGCTTGAATCAGCAGAGGCAATTGCAAAGGCACTAAAAGAAGCAGCAGATGCAGTTGTTTCAGGAGAGATTGGTGCTGATGAAGCAGGTAAAGCTTGGTGTTACTGTGAATAACTTATTATATAATCTTCATATCATACAAGTAAAAGACTCACACACTTGTTTTCCCCATGTAGCAGTTGCCAAGGCAGGAATTCACATACTTCCTTGCACCGACCGTAGGAATCCTGAAGAATTGGAAGATGAAGTAGAAATGTTTGATTCGTCACAAACACACCAAATTTGGCCAAGCATACTTTCTAATGTGGATGAAGAAAGTTATGAAGCACAAAACTGTTGGTATGATTCTCCACCAGAAGGTTTTTGTTTGGAGGTGAGTGGACTTCTCTATTGGATGTTTGCTGTTTGCATTTGCAGTTTTCCATAAAATCTACATAATAGTAGTTTTATAGACTTTTTAGGTCTATTCATGTTGCATGTCTACCATCTGCAGCTCTCTCCATTCGCAACAATGTGGATGGCTTTTGAAAGATGGATTACAGCTTCTTCAGTGGCTTATCTCTATGGTAGAGAGGAAAGTGATGAAGATAATACTTTACTAGTTAATGGACGAGAGTACCCTCGCAAGATTGTTTCTAGTTTGTCAGCTGAGATTGAGAGAACGTTAGCAAGCTGGATTTCACGTGCATTGGCAGGAGTGGTTCAATCTCTAAGATTATCAACTCCAATTTCAACTTTGGAGCAAGCTCTGGTATGACCATTGAAAAATCTCAACTAGTATATCCAAGTAGGATTATTATCAAAGTAGCACTGAATGCATTATCACCAAAGGCAACATCTAATGCAACATTAAGGATAAACTAGTATTTTTGTATCTGATAACAATTTCAGCTTTGGAATTGCTAGAGAAGAAAAATTTAATTAGAAATCCAGTTAGATGAGCTCTCTTGCAGGTCTAATTTAGTGTGGTTCTTCAGTGGGATGATTAATCTTGGATGGCAAAGTAGATGTCAAATAAATGATTATTCATTGTGATAACTGATAACAATTGCTCTCGTTATACTTAATCACTAAACTTAGAACCTTATACAAATTCTTAAGAGCTTGATTGTTGCTATTACGTTGGCAATTGATATGCAAATTGAGAGGATATTAAGAAAAGGTAACTCTGTTGGTATTCAACACCATTGAAAAATGCCATTTAGAGGACAGTATGAACTTGAAATTGTTATTAACTGTGGCTAAAATAGGCTCTAGAAAATGGGACATTTTTCTTATCTTGAGCCTTAAATCCTAAGGGGAAGCACTTTTTAAAGAAATCCTCCCCAATATCTGCATATACAAATGGTGGAGTGCAACATGAATAAGAATATACATAGATAAACACACATGCATCTTCTTGTTAAGCATAATTATGTAACTTTCTAAGATCTAGAGGCTTTAGAATATTTGAACAAAATCCTTAGGGTGGGGATTGAATTGCAAACCTCACTAAGCTCACCATGCTTATATCTGCAGCTACTGCTAATGAATATTTTAAATCTAGAAGCCTGCATTGATATGCAAATTGAAAGGATGTTAAGAAAAGCTAACTCCATGTTGGTATTCAAAACTATTGAAAAAGGCCATTTAGAGGACAATATGAACTTGAACTTGTTATTAATTGTGGGTAAAATATGCGCCCCACTGAATGGGGCATTTTTCTCATCCCCCATTCCTTTAATCCTAAGGGGGCGTTTTTCTCTTCCTCTATATCTACATATACACGTGTCGGAGAGCAACAACAATAACACACACATACACATGCATATCTTTGCCAAGAAAAATTATGCAGCTTTCTAAGATTTGGAGGGTTTATGAATATGTCAAGAAAATTAATAGTTGGGGATTGAATTATGTCCATCACTAAGCTCTCCCATGCTTATAGCTTTAACTACCAGCTTCATTGCCTGAGACACCTAACATTTTGATGTCATCTCAAAACACTGTTCTATACCTCTAATGCCTATTTCAGATTTACAAAGCTCACATTGATATGTGTTTGAAAGGTTATTAAGAAAAGTCAGCTCCATGTTGGTATTCAACACCATTAAGAAAGGAAATTTAGACAACAATATGGACCTGAAATTGTTATTACTTGTGGCTAAAATAGGCCCTAGCCAATGGGACATTTTTCTTATCCCTCGTGCCATAAATCCTAAGGGAGAAGCACTTTTAAAGAAGTTCTCTCCTATATTTACATATACACATGGTGGAGAGCAACAAGATTAAGAATATACATGCATAAATATACATATCCACCCTTAGTACATACACATGCACATTTATTTCTAAGCATGATTATGTAACTTTTTAAGATCCACAGGGTTTATGAATATTTTAACAAAATCCTAATTGAATTATGACCACCACTAAGCTAGCCCATGCTTATTCCTCCAGTTACCAGCCTCATTGCTTGAGATACCTCACATTTTGATGTCATCTCAAATCATTGTTCTAAATTGCATCAAAGATGGTTTATTTGCAATTTTGCATCACCATAAAATTATTATTGAGCATGGTGAATAGATGATCTGAGGCATACATGATATTCTGGCTCAACTTCAGAATATATATGACACAATTTGTAGGTGACCTCAAGGTAACTGAGATGATGTACTTTGGCAATCCATGCATGAGCTACAGTTACCCTAGCCATCTGTTCAGAATCTCAGATTCCAAAACCGGTTGTGCCTACTTAGTCAACATTCTGGCCTTAAATTGTTCTTCATGAACTATTTTGGAGTTTTGAATGGAAGATGCAAATCCCAGCACTTAAATTGGACCTCGTTCAGAATCTCAGAAATGAGTTTTATGCACTTACACAGATTCTGCAGTAGAACATCCATTACAGACATACCCAGCTGCCTACTATCTGTGCATGATTTACAGTTACCCTAGCTATGTGTTCAGAATCTAAGATTCCTAAGCCGGTTGTGCCTGCTTAGTCAACATTCTGGCCTAAAATTGTTCTTCATGAATGTTTTGGAGTTTTGAATGGAAGAAGCAAATCCCAGCACTAAAATTGGACCTCGTTCAGAATCTCAGACATGAGTTCTATGCACTTACACAGATTCTGCAGCAGAATGTCCATTAGACATACCCAGCTGCCTACTATGAGCATATTAAGTTTGACATCTTCTGAGAGGAATGGCTATCTGTGATTTATTGTAATCATGTGTATGGGTTTTACACAGTTAGAAGTACTTGGTTCCATTTTAAAGTCTTTGGCATGTTGTATAAATCTATGTGCTATATGTTGTAATTAGTATCGGAGGAAATTGACTCCATTTCTGATGAAATTGGCTAAAAACTGTTTAGTTACAAATATCTCTTTCCTGCACAGCTCAAATCTTTTCAGCCATTTGTTTTTGAAACTAGGCATGAATTGATAAAGCTATTACTTCTTTTGCCAAGGCCTTTATCAGGCTGTTTTAATGTCTACAATTATGTGATCATCATTCTATTATTATAGTCATCTTTTGGCTGGATAAAATTGCACTTACCAAACTGTTCTTTCTTCATGATCAGCTGGTTATGTATGAACTGCTAGGTATTTAGTTAATAAAGCTATTGTTCTTTTGCCAAGGGATATGGGAGGATGTTTTGAAGTCTGCAATTGTGTAATCATCATATTATCAACATTGTCATCATTCAGCTGGATAAATGTGTGCTTAGCAAACTATTCTATTTTTGTGATGAGCTGGTTATGTATGGGCAGCTAGATCTAGTTGATACTGTCTATATCTCCATTTACTTTCTTGAATAACCAAGCCAAAGATTACCTGTAAACATTAAATGTTTGTGGTCAGTTGTGTTGATTGCATAAATATCTGATGATATTTATGACTGTGACAGTATGTTCAATAGAAATTGATGTAATCTAGTTGCAAAGTATGTTTGGGTTATGAATAGAACCTGAGCTAGAAGATGGAATGTCTCCCTGGTTGAACTTTGAAGGAGAGGGGTAGAAGAAAGCTAATAGAGTGGGGTACCCTAGAACTGTAGAAAATATTTTGTTGGGAAGATATGATATAGAAGCATGCAAACTGATTAAAAAGGCGTTTCTCCAAATTTTGGGGATGGCTATTAAAATTATATAGAAAATTAATTTTTGAATTTTAAAATACAAATAAATAAAAAATTACTTAAAATATCATAAACAAACCAAAAAAGCTGAAATTTTGAGGAGTAAATACAATAACAACTAATTGATTCCATAATCCATTTGATATGCTGAGAATCATAGACATAATATGAAGCATGATTTATATTGTGAGATGCCAAAAAAAAGAAATGCTGCATCATGTATAGTACATGGTTACATTTATGTATTTGATGTGGGAGACATCTGAAGTCTCTGGGCTGGCAGAATTTCTGAGAGGTGTCTAGAGGACACTAGGAAGTCCTTAGAAAGGTCTGCAAAAAAGAGCATGTCGCTAAAACTTTCAGAAAAAGGGGGACAGGAAGGGGCTGCCCCCTCCAAGACCCAAACTCTCTGGGATGTCACCCATACCCACAGGGAAGCATCCCTTAGGAACATTATTAAAAATAAAAGTTTTGTCACATTGATGTAGGATTAAAAAAACAATATTAAAAACTGCAACCTTTGTATAAATATAAACAAGCAATTTGTCAACATGTTGTACTATAATTTTTCTTATCAAATGTTAATGTGATTTTTGTTCGTATTTTTGCATGACATGTTTTTGGAGAGGATTAGTCTTCACTTTCAGATTTGTCTTTAGGTTCTATTCTTAGTATTGTTTAGGTTTTGATCTTGGTTTTCAAATATTCATTAATATTTTATGCCAAAGACCTCTCAAATCTATTTCAGTAATAGATAGCTCATCTGAAGCGTACACTTTACCAATTTTTGAATTGTCTCGCATATTATTTTCTTATGGAGTCATCTAATAAAGGTTGTCATATTATTGTAATCAGAGGTCACATGAAATCTGGTATGGTTTAAAAAATCTGTATGCTCTTAACCTTTTGCCTTGAACAAATTTTAATTTGAAATCTTGTTTCCTTTTAGACAAGATGTCTATTTCAATATAGATAAATTTCAGAATGCATAAGATATGGCCCACAGAAGTGTGGCCTAACAATTGTTTTTAAGAAGTAGAAACTTCTAGCTGTCTAGATCAAACTTCAGCTTCCTCTCCCTCTCTCCCTTCCACAACATGTGTGTATGAGGTCTGGGTAGCTATATGCAGCATTTTCCATAAACAACTGGATAACTTTCTGCTGTACCTGCATTATATGCAAAAGAATGACCCAAATTGACTACCAAATCAATGTAACAGAGATATTTGCCTCTTTTTAACCCATATATTTAGTCCACCTTATAAAAACATTTGAGATGGGCTTTTCTATCTCTCAATAAACAGACATTTTCCAGACTATGATAGGTCATTTCTTCAATAATTTTAAAATGGGAACATATCAAAATAAATTCTTATTAGTATTAGTTTTTAATTGGCATTTTTGTTATACTCTGGTGACATTCAATGTACCACTAAACAAGAAGTTCACTTATGGTGAATGCCAAATATTCCAATAAAATTATCACGAGTTATGAAAATCTTATAATTTTATACTTCTATTTTTCACTTTATCTGAACTTTTATGCCTACTGTTGAGTGCTAAAATGGTTTAACTGTCTGATTTCTTCTGAGTATGCCTCACAATTAGTTCAACAGTTTGGGAAGCTTCAGACTGAGATTCTTAAGAAGCAACTTCCGGATTAGTGCCAGCTTCTCCTATCATGACATTAACTTTAAAATTTTAAAGGAAAAGAGTAAGCAAATGTAAAAAGGTAAGTAGACACACTAGATGCCAAGATAGATTCAATCTTAAGAGCTACTCATTTTGAAACACATAACAATCAAAGTTTGTAGCATCAACAACCACATTTCAACTGAAACTGAGTTGAAAGAAACAATACTCCAAGGAAATTGCAAAATGACATTCAAATATAATGCAGAGAATGAAACTGATCATTAATATTAAAATATCAAATACATATTTGATGTCCTGGCCTTGAAGGCTTAAAAGCTACTGAATTACAGAGCAACAATAAGGAGTCCAATGATATTTATAAATGAATTCGAGGCTCTTATTTGTAACTAAACTACAGCATTCAAAATTTCAGTGGATCATACACTGAGATTTCTTTCTGTAGGAGCTTGCTTGGATGATCAGGTTCAAAATGGTTTGTTCTTATAGGTTTGATTGTCAATTTCACCATCTATTGTCATGGGTTCATCAAATCATGATTGCTCCTTCAGCATAGTCTTGTTAATGACCCTCTTGTTTGGGTATGTTTAGAGCATGTCTGCTTTAGGTTATGATTATTCTTTGAATCTTTGCTAACTTTATTTGATGGCACTGTGATTTGGAGTGGAGACACTTGAGATTCCATCTCTGATCTTTGGGGAATTTTGGAGATATTAATTATTATATTGCTTTTGTTGGAATTGTTGTCATGGATGTCAAAGGTATTTGAAGACCAAGAAGGTTTGTTGAGGGATTCATTGATGGCAGATTGAAGGTGCAAAGAAAATAAAATGAAATTATATTGTTTCTAAGGGCCGACCCTTAGACTCATTGCTGCCCTCATTACTGAATAAAAAATTGCAAATTAATTTTTTTTAAAGAGGCCGACCCCCCAGCCCCTTTGTGGAGCACCCCATTTTTGAAGATTTAAATTTGAAAATAAAAATATAATTAAATATAGGGGCCGACCCCTATTGGTGCACCCAAAGTAGAGGTGAAAGGGTGCATAAAAAATTAGAGGTTGCATCCATTTTGAAGAGATATGTTGCTTGATGAATCACCCCCCTTGGTGAAGATATTTAAAAAGATTGTGGAGTCCATTTGAAAGCAATTAATTCATTGTTTATCATTCGTATAAGGAGCAGATTTAAAAGGCATATAAGTGCAGAATTTTGAAGACATGAGCAGAATTATGAGAGACATATGAGCAGATCTTTTAGAGGTTTATGGCAGAATTTATGAAGGATCTTTGAAAATTCTTAAGGCAGATTTTGATGAAGTAGTGAGCAGATTTATGAAGGTGAATTAGGGCAGATCTAAGAAAAAGTTTCATATAATTATTATATTTTTCATTTGGAGGTTGGTGCCTCCTAACCAAGGAGATCAGGAGGTTGGTGCCTCTCATTAGAAGAGATTGGTGTCTCTTGTTGAGTTGGTGCTTAGTTGTGGGGATTGGTATCTACAGTGGGTTGGTGCCTACAAAAGAAGATTTGTAAAAGAAGCAGGTTGGTGCCTACAAGAAGATCTATATATAAGCAATATTTTTCTGTGGTTTTCTCCCCCAAGGGTTTCCACGTAAATCGAGTGTTCATCTTATGTTCTTAATTGCTAGATCTTGCATGTGTGCTACTGCTATGGTTAATTAAAATTTGAAAAGTAAAACATTGTTGTTATATCGATTCGCCCCTCCTTTTAGTATAACTGTGTGCTCATCAACTTTGTGAGTTAACATTGATTGCTGCTGGATACTGAAATTCAGAGTGCCAAAATCCTTAGATGGAAATCAGAAAAAAGATCACAATCCTCTACAAGGGGCATGTTGATTGACACTTGTCATTTAGAAGGCATCAAGAATCATTATTTGTTCGCCACATGGCCAGGAGGATCCACCACCATTATGGTCCTTATATTGCTTTGTCGTTTCATATCTTTTGAAGTCACAATCTCCGTTGGATCCATTTAGATCAATGGACCTTGAAGTTTCCTCTTATCTCAGGTTCAATCTTCCTTTTCTTATTTGACCTCATTTTGCTTTGGATTAATGGTTTCAAGTTAACATTTGGGATATGCGGAATTAGTTTTGTGGAGTGGGATGATGAAAAAGAGGATTCTAAAAGGATGTTAAAACATGGGATGAACTGGAAGGAGAAGCAAAAAATGTAGATAAGAAAAAAAGGGGATGAATTTGATCGTGAAGTAGGGATGAAAATGGAAAAAAAAAGTAAACAATGAATCAACCAACTCTAATAGTGAAACAGAAAGAGGAAATGAAAACAAAAAATATAGGCAAGGAAAAGTGGATGAGTATGACAATGGAGGCCATGGTGGTTGTGCAGTTAAATCAATAGTTCGTGCAGATCTTCATTGTTGTCATGCAGTGTGCTAGATCAAACTTTTTGCAAATTTGCTACTTGTAATGTAGAGGGACCCACCTTCATTTCTTTCCTTTACTCATTTTTTGGAGTAGTGCCCATCATTTTATTTAACTTAATTGAAGGCCCTCAGACATCGACTATTTCGTCAAGTTGTTGTTAGGCCCCAATGATCTGACAGGCTGCAAACTGTATCCTCTTTTCCATGTTGGCCTTTCATTTTAGATTTGCAAAATTGGATAAGTATGGAATACAATGAAACCACTAACTTTTGGAACGTTTTAAGTGGTGCAACTCTTTGATAAAATTCCCATTATCCTTCCAAATCCATTTCATGTTGATTCCTTTGAGTTTTTTCAAATCCTTTGGCTGATTAGGTCTAAATTCTTATCAATATCATTATCTAGAACATGCTTGAGACTGGTGTTCCATGAAGTCCCTTCTGGATGGGGGATGTGGGGATGAGTTTCAAGGACAACAAGTTTCTTCCCAAAATTTGGGGTTGGTGGGGGACAATGGCTAAAATGATATATAATATATGAAAAATTAATTATGAAATCAGAAAATAGTAAAAGAACTTGTACTTTCTCATTTATGTAAACAATTTGACATTCAATTGAACAAAATTTCGATTAGTTTGCAATACGAAGTTAGTGTTACAAGTACAATGAGCCAATGTCTAATCAAACTCATTCTTCAATGCAAATGTTGTTGCATACTCCTCATTGTTAGAACTACAAAATCCCCTTTTCACTCCCAAATTCACAAGGCAGACCATTTCTTTACTTGTTTAAAGCCGGTCCTTGGTAAGAGATAACAAATGGAGCAAAGCATATTCAAATGCAAAAGTTACAATTTATATGATTTGTGACACGTAGGTAGGTTTTTGATTAAAAGGGGGTAAAACAAGTTTTGAAGGGGCCTTGAAACCCTTTTACAACAATCAAAATGTCAGCAAACTAATAGTTGACCATCAACAAAACTACAAATAGGCAACAATAGAAACTAGAAAACAAAACAAAAGACTAGGACAAAAGATTACAACTATTTCAAAGTATCAACAATTTCCAACTCTTCTAGGTAGAAACTTTCATTAAGATCAACAAAATCTGTAGCTCATTCTTCTCCTCCTCATAGCTCTTTTTTCTGTTGCTTCATGTCCTAGAGATGGGACCTACTCTATCACCTTTGCTAACCACGTTGGAAATGGGTTCTAAATCTTTAGTCATCCATTGCAATTTATCACTTAAAATATTTATCCCTAGAGCACTATTTTTTGTTGTTCATTTACTAAATCTATGACCCTCATTATATTTTCTTTTTAGTGCATATATCTTGTACAAGAGCCAACAATCTAGCATTATGTCATGCCCCCTTTTCAATAAATTTCTATTTGTGGACCAAAATCCCATTTCCTAATTTTGGTGAGCTAAGCCTAATGGAGCCCAGCCTCATAGGTCTCAAATGTTCTAATTGTGGAGGCTTTATTGTTCAAATTTCTAAGCAATGTACTTTTTTAGAGTTTTGGAGTTTACCTTCCCAAAGTGCTTTTTTCCCCCAAAAGCCTGAGCATTTGCCTTAAGTTTCCTTTCGACATCAAAGCTTCAGCCTTCCCTTACTTGGGTACTTCATAAAGATCATTCCTCCACTTGATTCCCGACTCAATATTTTCACTTACTTTATCGGAGTTGGAGTTGCAGCCTTACTTCTACCTAGGTACTTGTTCCTTGTCATTGCCAAACCTTGAGCTCAGTCACTTACTCAATACAACTTTTTGGAGTTGAACTTTCACACATCCCCTTACTCAAGTACTTTGTCTTGAGCATCCTTGAACCTTGACACTTGATAAACTCCCTTCATGCATCTTATCGAAATCGGAGTTTTTGGATTACCCTTAATCTAGTGCTTGGTATGCCTTACCTTCGAACCCCAATTCCTTGCCATCATTCCCTCCTTTTGGCAATATTTCGGAGTTCCATCTCGTCATCCCTTTCTACCAAAACTTGCTCCTTCACTTAAGTTCACTAGTGAGTTAGACTTCCCCTTATTGATATGCCTCACTTTTGAACCCCAATCCCCAACTTGTGTTATGAGTCTTGGGGTATCCTTGACATGCAAACTTCGACACTCTTGCCATTTTTCACTATTCACCTCACCTACCTTTAGGTATGATGTAGAGCGTCATTAATGCACACATGTGAAGCCACCACTTCTAGAAAGGGTTCCCGTTTGCTTAGAAATATTATTTAATATTTAGGGCACACATCTTACCCGCTTAATAGACCCCTTCTTACCTATCTTACCCTTCGAGATTTGGATATTTTTCTTCGGAATTTCCACCATTTTCCTCTTATTCTCCCTACTACTCCATACCCTTAGCACCTTTATCACTTCTTTCTAGGTTCCCTTTTCCCTGAGGCTCACTCTCCTTGCCCAAAGACAAAGAGGCCTTAGTCTCTGAATCATAATTAGTTTCATTTCAAGCTATTCCCAAGTATTATCCATATTATCTTTAAAATTCTCCAAGCTGGAATCCGTATAGTCAACCACCATTTTTCCCTTCACATCTCTTTTTTTATGAATTTGATTAACTACAAACGGATTCTTTTGTCTCACAAAGTCAACAATCAACATAATTAATCCCTTATGCAAGGGGATCATGCTTGGGGCTTTCTTGCATTCTAGGTTGATCTAGTTGAAATATCAAAGATAAAAAATAAATCATCTGATATTAAATTAAAGATATTTTGAAACTTTTCTGAAATTAAGATTGAATGATGTGGTAGTGGTTGTGCAATATTCTGCTAATAACGACATGTTCACCTTAACTTGAGGTACTCAAGTGCCATCGCCACTTCATCACTCCTTGATTGATGGTAGTTAGTTGCCACCTTTGTTTAGTCAAAGCTGCCTTTGTCTTAGTTAGACTGAGTTAACTCACCTCCTAATTGAGAGTGATTGAGATTTAAACTCATACCTCTTGGACATGTCGTCTCCTTGATTTATGCATCCAAGAGGCCCATATATTTGTATCTTACACTTTGTAATTTGCTTCATTATATTGAATATTGAATATTGAATATTTTATTTTTATTTTAGTCACCTGAATTTTGTATTAGCTCATAGACATTATGTCCTAAGTAGAATTCTTGTTTATGCAAAATTCCAACAGAAAAATTATGCATTTTATTATTATTTAGGACAGGCATCCTGAATTTGCTTGTCTAGGTACAAGATTTGTGATGAACCAACAGCCTTAGGAATAGAAAATACAAAATTTGTAATTGAATATGTGAGGCAGTGCTGATTGCATGAGGAAATAGGATAAGAAGAGTTAACTGGTCTTAGCAAACAGTTCACTGCAGTTGAAATAAGATGACCAGTTCATGTATGATGTCATACTTGACATCAATGCACAAGTCAAGTGGAAATCAGTTAGCTTATAGTTAACCTTCAATTCATAAAATCAAGGTTAGTTAGAATTCAGTTAGAATTTCATGCATGTAGTTATGTTAGCAGATTGAGGGTATTGATTAATCAAAGAAGATAACTGTGAGCATCCTCCTGTACTATAACACAGCTGATTGTAATCATTTCTCATTGTGCATTTTGGATGAATTTTTTTTTTCCCTTGGTTCAATTTGGAGTTGGTAGTTTGTGTGTGTGAGAATGGTTCGCTGAAGAGCTTGGGTTGGTCTATGTATGGTAGGCATCACCTTAAGCCAGAATTTTATATATGCATGCTTGTGTCCCATTCTGTTAGACATGTTAATCTATTGTTGAAAATCACTTTGTTGAAGCCTAAATTGATAGCTAGTCACACTGTTGCATGTCAACATGCAATTTCTGAGCTAACCATCAACACAATTATGCAGTGAGTTTGCAGTTTGAACATTACTAGATTTGCATATTTTTCCCATTGCATATTGCAACCTAACTGCAGATTTTTCCAGAATCTGACCTAAGTGTTTACCTACGATAATTTTGTTTTTATTTTGCTGAAGAAAGGTTTTCTTGAAGTGAATTTTTTCAAATTTGATTCTAGAATGGTAGTATCATTTTTAACAGTCATTTTGATTACGTCTGACAATAATGGCAATAGCATGTTTTTTTCCTTGAAGATGCTTTATACCACATTAATTTTTTGTGCTTGCTACAGGGACATTTCTTGAACTCAATGACTCTTGTTGATGCAATACCAGATTTTCGAATGAAGCATTGGCATGTTATTGTCACTCTGTTCTTAGATGCACTCTCTGTGCACCGCATTCCCTCTCTTGGGCAACAAATGATGAACAAACGACCATTGATAAACAAGGTAAAGCAATTTTATTGTTGTTGTTGAATATTTTTTGACAACATGCCTACCAAACTGTTCACAAAATAATTATAACATCAAGAAAATTGATTTTTGTGTTAAATTTGGCTATGGATCTTTGAAAAAGCAATCCAGGATCTTTACACCAATTTCTTTGCATGCGCTGCTGGTTAATAACTTAAAACGGGGACATTATAGCCCTCCCTTCTCAGAGATTGCTTGTCCCCAAGCAATCCACACCTGTACACCATGGCCAAATACTAGGATCCCAGATGAATAATTATGTCTCTTCCCTCCATTGGGGATATAAAGAGAGGAACACCTCAAAGGAGTAGATCCATCATGGAGTAAAAAAATAAATAAGAAAACTGGAATATATTTCTGAGTATAGCAGCAAAATTGACTGAAGAAGAGGAATATTCAGACCAGCAATCATCTACAGGGTTAAATTAATAAAAAGGAAATAGAGGTCTGCACCCTCTAAATTGGAAATAATTGATAAATTGGCATGTGCACAGCAGTCTGATTTCTTGAATCGGTGGTATGAAATCTGATTTACAATAATGTAGTTGTAGCACAATTTAATATAAGTGATTATGATTGTTTGATTAAATGTTCAAGGTACTAATGATGCACTGCTGTTATGACTGCTTCCTTATATCAATAAATATGATTAATATTTGTTTGTCATATGTCTTGAATGTTTTAGCCATGATAGAGGAGACTGAGATTGCAAGAGGGGAATGGTGATTGTGATTTCTTATAAAGGAAATGCAGCGATCAATTGAAAAGATGAAGGCAGCAATAAAGATTAAGTAAAAATATTTATCATAGGAGATAGATGACCCTTATGAAATAGAGCGATTAAAGTTCAATGATAGAAGATGATTATCATTCAAAGGGGTGTGATTACATTCATTTGTGTTACATTCATTTTTCTTCAGGAAGGAGTGAAATTGGAGTCTGTCTAGTATGTCCTTTCGTTACTGATAATCCAATCTTTGAGTTTTGATATTGATGATGTTCATCTTTTAAAGTTTTGGTTGATGTTTGAGAGTTTATTTCAATCGCACTTGTATCATGGCTATGAGTAAGTGTTAGTTTGCCTTTACCACTTTTTGGTTAAAAGTATACCCCCTTTTTCTAATTCAAAAAACCAAAATTATATCTCATGAGGGAACTGTACCTCAATCAAAATTCAAAGGAAGATCACCAATGAAATGGTTATCTCTCCAACTGTTGTTGCTGATTAGTCTTTATTTTGGGCATTATGGAGTCAAACTAAATCAACCTTTGAAAAGACCAATCTGTCAACCAACACTATCAATGCCTTATTTCTATTTAACTTGCCATCAAGGAGATCCCTGACATGTTGAATGCATTTCATAATGATGTGCCCCTTTTTTTGCAATAGTAGCACAAAATTCTATCCTTGGAGAATTGATTTCCCTTTGAAGTAGAAGAACTAGATTTAGAGGAATGGTTAGCCTTGTTTTTGACAAACATTAAAGTTTCCTCTATAGTTGAATAGTTTTTTTGGGTTCCTTCATCAATCAAGGTAGAGAATATATCTTCTAGAGTAGCATCTATTTTGTTCAACATGAACACAATCATAGTTGCAACACTCGCCAAAAACTCGCGAGTTTTCCAAGCAATTGTACGCTGGAAAAACTCGCCGTACTTTTGGCAAGTTTTTCCAAAAAGTACGAAGAGTTTTTGAAAAAAACTTGTGCGATTTGGAAAATGCCCAGGCAGCCAGCTAAAAAGGCATTTTGAGTTATTTTTTTCATTCATTTGCGTGCTCTACTTTAGAAAAAAACACTAAAATGATGTGGTCCATGAAGGTTTGTGTGGCTTTGATGGTCTTAATTTGGGTTTTATTGTTAATGCAAAATGATGTACACCATGAAGGTTTGTGTGGTTTTGGAGGTCTTAATTTGGGCTTGGTGGCGGGGCCTTCCCCCTTGATCCCGCCTTGTATCACGGCAGGGAGTGCGCCCAGGGCGTTGCCCCTCGACCCCCTGGGGGTGCTGCCCCCAGCCCCCTGCAAGGGGCGTTGCCCCTTGACCCCGCTTGGGGCGTTGCCCTAGAGACCCCTGCAAGGGGCATTGCCCCTTGACCCCACTAGGGGCGTTGCCCCTCGACCCCATTGGGGGCATTGCCCTCAAACTCCCATTGAATTCATTTGATTTCTAGGTACTCTCCACTATTTAATTTTGTTTCAAACTATCAGTATTAGCGTATTGAGCATTCCACATGAGGATGCGATTTTGTATCTAATTTTCTTTCAAATCAATCAAATATAACAAGACTCAGCCTGTTTCTTCTATGTACTCATTTTATTGACTCATTGGATGCATCTTATCATTGAATTTTGCAAAAAAATGTGTTTTTAATGAAGTTTAAGCAATTTTTCAAGTTGTCGAGTTTTTTGTCGAGTTTTTTCCGTGTTTTTGCCGAGTTTTTTATGTACTGTATTTTCTAGGCTTGGCAAGTTTTTGCAATTGGCGAGTTTTTCAACTATGAACACAATATTACTATCGCTAGAAGGCATGCTATTCAACAAATAGATTTTGCGTCATCATCACCCACCTTGGCTTTTATCCCGGCTAATTTATTCATTAGGGAATGAAATTGATGTGTTGAACAATATTGTCGCCTTCCGTCATTTTTAGCTCGAATAACTTTTGCTTTAGGCCCATCTTTGCACTTGATGCTTGTGATCCAAACAAAGCACTTAGATCATCCCATACTTGCTTCGAAGTGTTTGATAAGTCAACATGGTGGAGGTATGCATGTGAAAGTCCAAGACCAATCAAAGCTATTGCTCTTTGATCCTTTGTAGTCCATTTTGTGACTCCATTAGCATCAGTTGGTTTTGATTTAGCTCCACTAACCACATCTCATAAATCCTTTTTAATAAGGATCAATTTTATCTTGACTTGCCATGTGTGGAAGTCTTTACCTTCAAATTTCTCAAAGTGTTGTTTTTCTCCATAAAAAAATATCAACCCACCCCACTCCTCCCCCTCGCCCCCTAATCAAAATAAGATTGAAGGTGTTGGGTTCCATCGATAATGCACCTTGTCTTAATTGAAAACACTATAAGATTAATACAAAAATTAAAATAAACCTATAAAATATAGATAAAATAATCCATGGCAATTATTTTATATCCTAATCGAAATCAGAGAAAGAATGTTCTTTCTTTGCATTGGTTGTTGCCCTGCAATGTAGAATCCTCCTTATACTGCTAAGCATTCATTATGGCAAAGTAATAGTAGTTCACTGCCAAAGCACCAAAAATATAGTCTTCAAATTAATTAGCCACTAAGAAGCAAATACTGAAACTTCGGCCAATTAGTCTTGAACCTATAGATCACTGTATCAAAAAATGCTCTTCATGAACAAGTAGGAGATAACAAAAAATTGAAGCAACTAAGAACAAAAAAAAATCCTCACCACTTGAAGTCCTCATCCATTAGTTTGGATTCCAAAGCTTGATTTGTAACATCCCCTTTTGAGGAGTAATCCAGAATGACCAATTAGCCTAGCTTATTCCCGTAGGCTAAGGTCAAGGAACAAGGAATATTTTAAGTTTAATTATTTAATATTATCTGACCAAGCATGTTTCATGGGTAATATTATTTAATTAATTTAATAAGTCTCATAAAGTGACTTTAGTGAAATATTTAATGAAGTTTAATAAAGTCACTTTATTTCTTGGGTTTAAATAAAATATAAGAGCACGAGAATTTGAAAAGTTATTCTAGTGTCTTCGAAGATGAATACAAAAGTGCTTTTGGAAGCTCGTTTCTATATGCTAGAGTATTTTTCTAATTGGTTTTGTGGAGAGCTTCATTGGAGCTAAAACCCTAGGATGAAAACCCTATGGATGCTGGATTCGGTAGTGAGACTAATCTACCCTAGCCAGTGGTTGGAGATTTCAGTTCAGGATCTCTTAGTGGATTTGAACAATCACAGTTTGACAAATATGTGAAGTCTCTTTCAGAGACAAATTTGCAATACTTGAAGATTATTTCTTTTAACGAGCTTTGGTTAAAAAATGTCAATTTAAGTCGGTTTGGTGATAATTCCTTTGGTTTATTTGGACGCCTTGCTTAAATAGTTATTTTTTATCTAGGTGTAAAAGAGGGGGACCAACCACGTTCAAGGCCCCAGGTTATGAAGGGCCAAGAGCGGAAGGCTGCCCTAACTTACCTCACTCTAAAGGGGTGCTTTGAAATGAGGGACTAGAATGATGAGGACTATAAAACCCTTCAGCGGACCCGAAATCAATTTTGGGGCTAGGCGAGCCGGTTTTCGGGTTCAACACTGTACCTTAGGTGGCTCTCTGCCTGAGGACGAAAGCGCGGCGTGTTGGCATCTCTTAGGTGCGCTGGCGTCCGTACGACTAGAGGACCGAAAATACAGTAAGAACCGCTAGAAAATAAGCTGACGACCTAGCTAATGGTTTATGAGGGAACAAAACAAAACTATAAAGTAAGAGATATACAAGCGAATATGATAAAGTAAATATATTAAAGCTAGGGTGACAAAGATGATCTCACAAAAGAGTCTGTTTGCCAGCTAGCTCCAAATGCATGTCCACCTACACACAAGAAAGAGGAAAATTGTTGGGGGGCTGTATAGGGGCTTGCCTTAGTTAGACCCCCGCTTTGGTGTTTCCATTTCCACGGACAGCCAAGGTAGCAAAGATGGAGAAATACATGATAAAGAAGGAAAGAAAGTAGAGAACACACTAAACACTACAAAATAGTAATGTGTTACTCAACCAAATCGTAGAGGAGAGGAGTGAAAATGCTTACCACCTCCACCAAGAGCTCACTAGCTAATGGAGGAGAAAAAGAGGACTCAAGCCCCTGCTGCAATGGTTTGTTCCACACTTGCTCTATGGAGTGGAGTGTTGTTGCTGCTGCTATGGAGTGCCAAAGTGCTGCTTGAGAGTGATGGATGCTAAGAGAATGCTAAAAGAGAGTGTGTAGAAGATTGCTAGAGGATGGAATGGAATGAGAATGAATGAATTTGAAGTAAGAATGAGGAAGAATAAGGCATCTTCGGGGTCAGTTGGTCGAAGAACAAACCAAACCCAATGGGAAGTGTAACGCCTCTACCAACTTCAGATGCAGGAATCCGTTAGGGACATAAGCGTGCCGCGTGGACGCTGGCGTCCTCGACAGTTATTCTTCTACCGACGCAAAAAGTAGATGTCAAGTGGAACGAAGGCAGCGGGTTGATGTGGAATTTCGCCTTCGGATTTGGTTTTCTAAGGTGAGGAAGTGTAAAAGGAGAATTTGCGTAAGGGGTACAAATTCACGTCTATACACTAGGCGAATGGAAAAAGTGTGGCAACAATATTATTAACACTCCAAGTCGGGTTCATAGTTGGTGCGAATGGTGATTGCCAAGTCGTGGTAGTATTTGGAACATTATTGAAGGTCAAGCACTGTGATGTCTTACACTTGGGCGCCATAAAGATTTTTGTGTGGAACGTTTTGCTGGAGCGCTCAGATTTGCTCAGTTCATGGCCATTTTTACGGGTCGTTTCTGTTAGTTGTGCTATCAGACTTGGACACAAGAATTGGAGATAGAGTGGAGGAGTTTTGGACGGGTTGTGGGTGCATTATCTGGACATTAGGGGCTGTGTTTTGGGTCTTTGAAGGGCGTCTTCTACTTATATCCTTGGTTGATTCTGCTTTGTGCTGTTGGACGTGATAGTCCAAGTTATCTGAAGCCCATTCATGATGCCACACAAGCCTGTGTGTGGAAGATTAGCGGCCAGTTGAGTGTAACTCATTCGTGTGCACTATATTTATGTTTGCTATGGTGGTTCAGATTGAGGTCAGAATAATATATTGGTTATTTGTATTTTTGATTTATATTCTAAGACCAACAAATACTCTATTATCTCTGTAATATTATCTTAGTTATTGCCAAATCAAAGAAAATTTGTCATTTCAGTTGTGTGTGTTTTAGAAATTTATTGCTGTTCAATCAATGCATGTATTTTCATGCCTGTATGCTAAAACCCCACAATAGCAAATTCATCAAACAATTTGAAAACATACAAGCAATCTCTCCAAAACTTATTTCATTGCAAACAAGAGAAATTAGAAAAATTGGGCATATTAGCAAGGGTCTTTACAGTGGTATCAGAGCTAAAGATCTTGCCAACTAGTGGGTTTTTGTGCAAGTTTTCTTTAGCAGAAATTTCTGATCAGTTTAAGGTTTACAGTCATATGCATGCACATTAATGAATCCGAAAGATAGGGAATACATTACTTATAGGAGGGCTAGAGAAAGAGGTGTTGTTAATTCTGATTCGGAAGAAGAAAACATGGGGGATAAACAGGATAGTTAATGTCGTATGGCCTACTCATATCCGTACCCGATCCCGTACCAGAACCAACAACTTAGTTTATTTACCTTAAAGGCATAACAGTAGAAGATTAATTTTGCTGATTCTAATTCCTTAATAGCCTTTTCCATGTTTGGATAGTCTATAGCAGAAATAGGAATTTTCTTAGCAATCATCATTTTCTTGCCTTTTTTAATTTTCATTTCCATGGTAGGCATCATTTTATTCCAAAATTTTTAAGGGTCCTCTAAGCATATCTATTCTATTATTTACTTGTTTGGCTCAAGGAATTATAGAGTTTTATCTGATTGGATTACCATAGTAGGTGGAAATTTCTCAGATGCATTTACTAACCTGGGGCTCTTATTCTTTCTCCGCTTGGAGTGAACAAGACATGCTTGTTAGTACCTACAATATGGAGACTGTTTATCTATAAAATTTTCTCCTAAAAGAATATCTGTTGGTATCTAGTTCAATTAAAAAAAAATCACATTTAAATTTCTTTCCTTCAATTATAAGCAGTTCTTGATGCTTATATTTATCACAGGTAAACTTGTTACCTTGAACATCATACTTTTGTAACTTCCTTCAATTGTTCCCAATTTTATAGAATAGGAAACTTGCAGAATGATAAAGATGCTCCAATGTCTATCTATGCATTGTAAGATTTTCCATTAATTATAACAGAAATAAACTGAGCATACCTCCTGTGTATCAATGCTGTTATGTGTTCAAGCTTCAACTAAGGTTCTGGAGGCAGCAGACTGGACATTATTAATCTACAATTTGTAGGATCAGGTGTATGAAATTATTCAAGTTTTGAGAGGAAATATTCATCTTCCTCAATCTGGACAATCTTCGGCTCTTCCCTTATTGATTGTTTTCTAGGATTGATTTGGTACCATTGTCTGATTTCTAGAGGATCTTCTATCGATTTTCTTTCTTCAAAATTTAAAATAATGGCAAGCTGGCTAGTGCTACATCCAACATTAAATTATCTGCATGTCTTTTTCATCATATTCTAATTCCTTATCCCATTTGAGAGGTTCATAGGTTGGACTTTGAAATGCATCCTACCTTGGATCCTTAGCTCTCATAGTAAACTTATCATTGATCCATTTATTACAGATTTCAATAGGCCTAAGATTTATTGGAGTACTAGGCCTGGAGGGCTGAGTAAATTGAGAAGTATATGAATAAAAATAAAAATAAGAGATCTACCTCTTCCTCAAAATGCATTCTGGGTATGAGGGGATCCGTTTCCTCTTTGTCCCCTATCTTGCCACTGGCTGTTCATCACTATTGTTGGCAACTTTGCTTCAAGTTGATCTACCGAGCTATTTATTTCATCAATATTTTTGTCTTAATAGTCATTGATTTCTTCAAGGATTGGCTCATAGATGTCCTCTTGCATGTACAAGTCTTCATCTTCATGTATAACATCCCACCACACTGCTGTGTTAGTAGTGTAAATAGCTTTGACTGACTTATTTCTTACAAAAGCAGTTAGGAGCAATGTGACCAGGCTTATTGCATATAATGAATGCTATTTTTTGTAGGTTGTTTAGGTGTCTTGTGCTTGCACATATAAGTGTGCTTGGGAGCATAATTGTGATGCTTGTAAAAGGAGTGGCAGTGGAAAGATACCTTATGCTTCTTTTGCTTAGGCTTCTTGCTGCAACTTTGAGTAAAAGGGTTGCAACCATAATCCTCAGTCTCAATAAATTGAGGTACAAGACGCTATGCCTGATGCTTAACAAACCTTTGTATTGTTCATTGATGAAGGCTAAGACTTGTGATCTCACAATGTCTATAAGATCAGAAACATTGCAGACATAAACATTAGTATTTTTTGCATCAAGATATACAGTGACTTTATTATATATTGCATATGGAAGACCTAAATATTTTATTTTTGTCTAAATGTTTCTAGCACATTTGGATCTACAACAGAGCTTTCTAAAGTACATGGAGTATCCTTCAAATTGGGCCAAATCACAAAGTTCCATTTGACACAATGTCTTTATATTTGTAGCATCTTTGTTGGCAGCTGGAGGACAAAACTCATCTATCAATAACTGTGTGAGAGACTCTATGGAGTTAGGAGTGAAATAGACTTGGGCATTTTTCTCATCAAGAGTTTTGTCATGCCATCAGTGTACTGGAATTCCCCATAGATACTGGACTGCAAGGATGATCCCTTGTTCTTCAGTCAGCATAGAGACATTTTGGATTGTGGAAAGATATTAAGTATTACACCATGCATGGATATTTTCCACGGGATCCAATTCGTTATTGTAAGATTTGGCTATGGAGATAGCCACCCAAGATCTAGAGGCCTAGTGGAAAGTACAAGATATTCAGAAGATCAATATGACAAGAATATACTGTATTCCTATCAAAGAATGCAAATAGAATGGATGTACAATGTATGAGACACCCTTGGTTATATAGGCCAAGGTGAGACATAAGACGATGACAAGTGTCTTAATCTTATGATATGAGACATAAAGTGATAAGTATCTTATGTGTACCCTAAGCAAACTTAAGTGTTAAGGTGTGAAAAAGACCTAGTAGTGGAACTAGTTAGGTAATACCCAATTCACACCACTAGTTATCAATATCTAAATACTGTGGCTGAACAGGGATACTTGTTTAATGTCCCCATTTTAGCCATACGCTCTTCTGTGTCTGATAGCCTATTTCCGGAAGCCCGTAGGTTGGTCAGAAGCTGAAATTAGGGTTTCCACTTCTGAGGAGGTTTTGAGGTCTTGCATGTGAGAGTTTCTAACGCATGTCTGGTGGAGCTTTCTGGGTTTTTGGATAGCTTCGTAATGAGGTAGTATGCATGACAAGATATTGACTTGCATTCTCGGTTGCTTTTGGAGGCTTGCATGTTGGAGTTTTTCAGTTTGGATTCTGGATTCCTTCTGGGTTTTCAGAGTGCTTTGCGGTGATGTGACATGCATCAGGGACAGTGGACTTTCTTGAACTTGCTATTTTTAGTAAGTTATGACGGCTGCTCGGTTTGTGCTCAAAATGAGTTTGGAACAACTTACTATTTTTAGCAGTATGCTATTTTTAGTAAGTTCTATTTTTGGCAGTGCTATTTTTAGCAGTAGTTCAGCAGTCCAGAGCAGTGGCTATTTCTGGCAGGTCAAATTGGGCATTTGGTCTTTCCAACATCCTTGGAGCCATTTTTGGTAAAATTGGAGTTTGTGATGGCGTCCTTTGGAGGAGGTAAAATATTTAAATATTTTAATTGGCTAAGGCTTGGATTATTGAAAAATGATAAAGTCATATTTTAATGCTTATGTGGGACGCCTAGCTTTGGAGGAGTAATATTTTATAAAGTATTTCCTTAAATACTTGGGACGCCTTCTTGGAGGAATATTGCAATTTTAATAAAGTTCAAAGGTCTTATGGAAATGACGACTTGGAGGAATAAGATGAATTTGCATTTGGATTTGGATTCCATTTTGGGGGGAAATGTAATTTGAATTTGGGCGCCCTTCTAGAAGCTTTTGGAGATTCACAACAAATCTATATAATGAGGCTCTCGCTCCATTTCTCATCCATGAAGAAATATATTGTTATGCTGCCGAAATGGTGAGTGAGTTGCTTCGAGGAATGCACACCTCCTAGCTTGGCTTAGCTTCTTGCTTGAAAGATAGCAACTAGTTAAGATTATGGCTGTTCTTGACTCTTGAGAACAGATTGAGCACTTGAGATGGAGTTTTCTGAAGTTTTTGAGTCTTTTGAAGTTGCTGGTTATGCATAGTTGAAAGTAGTTTTTATTCTTAAGTCATAGAATAAATTTTATATTGTTCTGGGTAGTTTGCGTTTGTCATTGTCATCCTTGGGCGCCTCTTTTTGGAGAGTTTCAAATTTTAATATGCAGATTTGGATTTTATTTTGCAGAAGTCGCCCCTCTTGAGGCCGTTCTACTTCATCATGCTTGACAAATGTTTAGATAATTCATTGAGTAGTTGTTGCAGCTATTTCTTGGTCATAAATTGGTCGCCATCTTCCTAGGAGTTCATTGCACTTGGTCTCATGTCATTCGGAGTAGTTATGTGAGAGTTATGAGCATTTTAGTGGGTCACAGTATTGCTGGTCTGCATTTTCTAGTTGCTGGTCTGTCATATCAGATTTTAGAAGTTTGTCATTTTGGGATTGGGTTTGTGTGGATTGAGTTATTTGGTGATAGGAGAGATATAATACATTATTGCAGCAATAAGACTCTTCTAATACAATGTTATTTGTAGGAAAATATATCATTGTAAGGCTGTTACAGTAGTACTGTTCAGCCATCTTCATTCCTTGCAACTTTCTATTTCCCACGTTTGTGGAAGAGACTAGTCTTTGCTCAGTCTATTGTAATTCCCACGTTTGTGGAAGAGACTGGTCTTGTTTAGTCTTTCTTTACTACATTTCTCTTTCTATACTGCTCGTTGAAAAGTGGAAGGGGCTGGCAAGCCGCCCATTTAGTTCTTGTTCTTGGATTGTAATAATCATATTGCTGATTGGCTGAGCCGTCACCAAATACATAGACCCCCAGTGCCATATGCTAGCACCTCACCCACATCGGGTCTTGGTGCACATTCCTGGGTTGGGTTACTTTCAACACTGTTCTTTCATTTGAGTACTGACGATCCTCGGTGCCATATGCTCACATTTTGCCCGACATTGGGATCCTGGTGTACATTCTTGGCGTAGAGTTACTTTCCAACAGTTGTTTGGATTTGGGCTAACCTTAACGGGTACTTGTTGTGTTGAACTACTCATTAAAAATTGATTTTTTTTTTGGTTCGGTTCATTACAGTGGTATCAGAGCCAAGATCCTGCCATCCTGTGAAAAAAATTCAATGATTCAGTTGTCAGTTGAGTGACAAAGATACTGGACACTACGTACAGAGAGATGACTACAGAGAAGTCTATATCAGAGTTGATACGGGAACTAACCACGCTTATGAGAGATCTTGACATCAAAGGGGCATACTAAGGTTTTTTGTAAAATCTAAATGTTTGGATGGGAAGGCTGCCTTGACAGATGAAGGATGTGTGGAAGAGCCCAAGAACAATCCCTTAGACTTGCATGTGGCTAGAGATAATGAAGTTTGGTTGGGTGAGAAGAATAAAACAACAGTCTTGAATCCTAACTCAGATTTATCCAGTGATGGGTTTGAGATTAATGAGTTTACTAAAGAAGAGCAAGTTGAAGGAAATACTAGTGGTGTCCTTGAATCAGCTTATGATCATTACCATAGTGATGTTGTTGGTAGTGATTCCGAGGTGTTTGTACCTCCTCTTGTTGAAGATTTGGTGATGAATAATTCTCTACTTGTTGCTGACCCAACTTCCCTGGAGTTTTCACAAGAAGAGTTCATGACAAGTAACCATGAAGATCTCCTTGTTATGCATGGGGCTGCTAATGAGGAAATCAGTAATTCACCTACTCATGATAGGTTCATTGAAGATGAATATATGAAGCTTTCAAACAAGTTGGCATTGAAGATTCTTTACTTCATTACAGTGATGACATGGGTGGACTTGGGTTTGATCATCAAACTAAGCCCTTGGAGAGAGGTGTTTATGAAGAAATCAGTTTAAGTGAGTTGGGTGATGACCTATTCAAAGAGTCGACACTCCAAGAGAAGCACGAAGAGCACTTTTCTTTTGATCAAAACAATGATCCTCTTACCATTTGCGATCCAGGTGTGAAGGCACCTAGCAATGACAAGGAACCAGTGTGGGATGAATTTCCCTTTGATCCGGATGATGAAATGGAACTTGATGAGGACTCTATATCAGCAAACAATGGTGACAATATGCTTGAGTTTGGGGTTGCCTTCAAGTTTGATCAAAGTGACATTGAGGTGGAAGTAGAGCTAGAGGGCCATATGGCTCTTGAAGTTGGAAAGTTTGAAGGTGTTCCTAAACACAAATCTGATTTATCAATGCATGAAGCCGGTTGTAAGCAAAGGCACAAAGAATTTGTGGAGTCTAGTCCTATTTATGATATTGAGCATTTTCAACTAGTGGGTAGTGAAAGACAAGAGTCTTGGAGCAGCTATGGGGGCAGCGATTGCAAGAAACAAAGTTCTGATTTTTTCTTGCAGCCTATCAGCAATTCACCATCTTTACATGTTCATGAATGGGAAGATCAGTGCAAAGTATCTTATGGAGAGGAAGTGCAAGCTCTATCCCAATTTGATCACACACACAGTTTGGTTGAAGATCTCTACTGGAAGGCTCAATTTGAAGAGAGACGAAGAGGAGTTAAGGATGAAGTTGCCCTTCCTAATTTGCAACTTATCAAAGACTATTTGGAGGCATTGAAATCAGCGTACATACACTTGATTGAAGATTGAGATTATGCCTTCCAAATTGCAAAGAAGACCATTAGTGCTTCCCAAGAAAAGGAGAGAAAGGTTGATGAACTTACTCTCGAGCTTAAATCAACAAAGGACATGTTAGAAAATACTCAGTTGGCTCTAACAGAGGTAGAAGATCAACTTGCTGATTTCAAACTTTTCAGAGAGCAAGAGAATGAGTAGAGAGCTGAAGAAATGAAGCAAGTAATTGGTGAGCTTGATAGTCTTCAAGAAGAGTTTGACTTGGGAAATTTTCCACACAGATTAGAAGTTGCATGTGCAGATTTGGACTAGCAAGTTGGGGTCGAATGTAAGAAAAGACAAGGCTTCCATATTATGGATAATCCTCTCTTTGAAGTTAGTGCCAAGGCAATTTATGATAGTCCCCTCTTTGAGATGGAAGATGAAGCATCGAGTGACAATAGCATGGAATGTGATCCTAATGAAGATTCCAAACACTATATGGAATGTGGTTTTCAGCTTATTGATGATTTGCAAGCAAATCATGAGGGAGGTTCGATCCTTGCAAATGATAATCTTCCAAGAAGTTTGTTTGATCAAGAACGCTTAAGCGGGATTGAGGATGCAATTTCCATTGGGGAGGTATTGAATCAGGATGTTTTCAACGTCCTTGACATCAAAGGGTTGTCCAAACACAGTTTGGTAGCTGTTGGTAACTTTATTACAGCAGCAAGGAGAGAAGATTTCAGACTTGTTACTCATGAAGTAAGGGAGGAAGATGGACCAGAACACGGTGTTTGCACGCTTGTGAATCCGTCCCTTTGGTTGAGAGATGTTTTAGCTCATGCTAGTCTATTTTGGGGGTTGGATCTGAGGTCATCTAATGTTTCATGCTCCAATGTTGTTGAACCTTTCATGGATTGGCTTCGAGGGTTCACTAGAGGAGACACCAATTTCTTGAGTATGCATTTGGTTCTTACTGGCACTTGGGGATGTGTTGAGTTTTCTTTTTGGTATGTTGGAAGTCACCTTCAGTTGGGTATCCATGCTTGGGATCCTCAACATGGGTTGATAGAGCTTATTACTTGTGGGAAGAAGAATTTTTGGAGGGATAAAGATCAAAATTTCAGTATTAATGGTGCTGTTACCTTCTTTTCCAACCACTTGATGGCCCCATTTGTTCATCAACAAATGGATTGGAGAGAAATTTTGAGTATGGGTTGGAGAGATGAACGGTTGATTGCTCTTGAGAGTGATCCTTGGCTAAGACAAGGGCAGATTTTGAGACTCGAGCTTGCTGATTGGAGGCAAACCAACCACCTTACATGGGGAGTTACTCTCATCCAGGAGAGTTGGTTCATCACTTCTTGTCAAAGAGGTGGTAGTTTTCAATTGGAGGTTGCTCTAGTGTGTTTTCCAGCCACTTTGGAGGCGTTATCTTGCAACTCAATGCTCCTCACATGCTCACACTTGGGAATTCCATTGGTGCTGCTGTTTTTCCTTATGTAGAGCACAAAAATCAGTTTGTACTTCGCTGATCCCAGCTTTGAACAGCAGCAATTATTTGTTTCTTCAAACCTATCCTATTCTTAGAGTTCATCTTATGGAGGTTTGTGATGTAAACTTTGATAGTTTACTCTCATTGTTCGTTCAGGAGAGTGAACTACCATATGCCTTGATTCATCATTTTGAGACTCGTGGGGTTGGAACTGTGAGAGTTTTATGTAGTCTTCATGGTTGTATCAGAATAATTCAGATGAGGCATAGTAGCTCCATGTGGAGTTATGAGGATGAGTTTGATGAGCTCTTGCAAAGGATTGCTTTCCTCTTTGCAAGAAGATTTGGAGAAGTCACATTTGCAGTCGTGGCTTTGATAGATACCTTATGGAGATATGCTGAGGATTATAGTATTGAGTTGAGTAGACTAACTCTCCCATTGCCCAGGATTGTGATTGACAGTGGTATGGTTGATATTGATGACTCAGAGTCTTTTGGGCGTGAGATGCTGCAAGGTGTTGTCGTCAGTCCTTCCAGTCTGTTCATGGATGATAACACTTTGAGGTTGCAGGGAGGGTTAGTGCAGTCCTGGCATGATGACTTCATTTGTATGATCAGAGTGGAGCAGCATCAGCTTGGTGGGTCTTTCCAGAGATGGAGGGGATTGTACTTGATTTGGCATGGATCAATTTGAGTTTCTTTGGAGTTGTGGTGGCATTGCTTGAGGACAAGCAATTTTGGGAAGGGCGGACTGTAATGTCCCCATTTTAGCCATACGCTCTTTTATGTCTGATAGCCTATTTTTGGAACCTGTAGGCTGGTCAAAAGCTGAAATTAGGGTTTCCACTTCTGAGGAGGTTTTGAGGTCTTGCATGCGAGAGTTTCTAACACGTCTGGTGGAGCTTTCTGGGTTTTTGGAGAGCTTCGTGATGAGGTAGCATGCATGACAAGATATTGACTTGCATTCTCGGCTGCTTTTGGAGGCTCGCATGTTGGAGTTTTTCAGTTTGGATTCTGGATTCCTTCTGGGTTTTCAGAGTGCTTCGCGGTGATGTGACATGCATCAGGAACAACGAACTTTCTTGAACTTGCTATTTTTAGTAAGTTACAACGGTTGCTCGGTTTGTGCTCAAAATGAGTTTGGAACAACTTACTATTTTTAGC
Organism: Sequoia sempervirens; assembly: GCA_007258455.2. Taxonomy (NCBI): domain Eukaryota; kingdom Viridiplantae; phylum Streptophyta; class Pinopsida; order Cupressales; family Cupressaceae; genus Sequoia; species Sequoia sempervirens. The sequence continues at coordinate 34,700 of VDFB02063179.1, forward strand.
AGTATGCTATTTTTAGTAAGTTCTATTTTTGGCAGTGCTATTTTTAGCAACAGTTCAACAGTCCGGAGCAGTGGCTATTTCTGGCAGGTCAGATTGGGCAGTTGGTCTTTCTAGCATCCTTGGAGCCATTTTTGGTAAAATTGGAGTTTGTGATGGCGTCCTTTGGAGGAGGTAAAATATTTAAATATTTTAATTGGCTAAGGCTTGGATTATTGAAAAATGATAGTCATATTTTAATGCTTATGTTGGACGCCTAGCTTTGGAGGAGTAATATTTTATAAAGTATTTCCTTAAATACTTGGGAAACCTTCTTGGAGGAATATTGCAATTTTAATAAAGTTCAAAGGTCTTATGGAAAGGATGACTTGGAGGAATAAGATGAATTTGCATTTGAATTTGGATTCCATTTTAGGGGGAAATGTAATTTGAATTTGGGCGCCCTTCTAGAAGCTTTTGGAGATTCACAACAAATCTATATAATGAGGCTCTTGCTCCATTTCTCATCCATGAAGAAATATATTGTTATGCTGCCGAAATGGTGAGTGAGTTGCTTCGAGGAATGCACACCTCCTAGCTTGGCTTAGCTTCTTGCTTGAAAGATAGCAACTAGTTAAGATTATGGCTGTTCTTGACTCTTGAGAACAGATTGAGCACTTGGATGGAGTTTTCTGAAGTTTTTGAGTCTTTTGAAGTTGCTGGTTATGCATAGCTGAAAGTAGTTTTTATTCATAAGTCATAGAATAAATTTTATATTGTTCTGGGTAGTTTGCATTTGTCATTGTTATCCTTGGGCGCCTCTTTTTGGAGAGTTTCAGATTTTAATATGCAGATTTGGATTTTATTTTGCAGAAGTCGCCCCTCTTGAGGCTGTTCTACTTCATCATGCCTGACAAATGTTTAGATAATTCATTGAGTAGTTGTTGCAGCTATTTCTTGGTCATAAATTGGTCGCCATCTTCCTAGGAGTTCATTGCACTTGGTCTCATGTCATTCGGAGTAGTTATGAGAGAGTTATGAGCATTTTAGTGGGTCACAGTGTTGCTGGTCTACATTTTCTAGTTGCTGGTCTGTCATATCAGATTTTAGAAGTTTGTCATTTTGGGATTGGGTTTGTGTGGATTGAGTCATTTGGTGATAGGAGAGATATAATGCATTATTGCAGCAATAAGACTCTTCTAATACAGTGTTATTTGCAGGAAAATATATCATTGTAAGGTTGTTACAGTAGTACTGTTCAGCCATCTTCATTCCTTGCAACTTTCTATTTCCCACGTTTGTGGAAGAAACTGGTCTTTGCTAAGTCTATTGTAATTCCCACATTTGTGGAAGAGACTGGTCTTGTTCAGTCTTTCTTTATTGCATTTCTCTTTCTATATTGCCCGCTGAAAAGTGGAAGGGGCTGGCAAGCCGCCCATTTAGTTCTTGTTCTTGCATTGTAATAATCATATTGCTGATCGGCTGCGCCGTCACCAAATACATAGACCCCCAGCGCCATATGCTAGCACCTCACCCACATCAGGTCTTGGTGCACATTCTTGGGTTGGGTTACTTTCAGCACTGTTCTTTCATTTGAGTACTGACGATCCTCGGCGCCATATGCTCACACCTTGCCCGACATTGGGATCCTGGTGTACATTCTTGGCGTAGAGTTACTTTCCAGCAGTTGTTTGGATTTGGGCTAACCTTAACGGGTACTTGTTGTGCTGAATTGCTCATTAAAAATTGAATTTTTTTTTGGTTCGGTTCATTACATCTTGCTCCCATCATCACAGTATATGGAAAGTCTGAAGATGCTGTCTTCAGTTTCTTATACAGCTTTTGATTCTTGTTCTTCAAGGCTGCAAACATCGGAAGAACTGGTACCAATTATTTTTCTTCTTTTGGCTCTGGTTGAGTTTTCGTCTTCTCTTCTGCCTCAAACTGGTCTTGGTTTGTTTCCAGCTCTGCCAACTTGATATACATATTTTGCAATTTATTGTTTATATTCTGTATAGTGTCACCCAAAGAATGTAAATTATTTAGAGACTGATCTGTACATGTCTTTGTCTCAGAGAAATCTTTCCTAATCTACTTTAGATAGCTGTTTTTGGATATATTAGTATGGTTCTTGCTCCCCAGTTTTTATAAGATACTAGAAGATTATATTGGAAAAATCAAGGACAATCACAAGGATGGTATTTTCAGGAACATAGAAGTGGCAAGCTTGTCCTATCCCCCTTGTATAGGCATATTGTTGCTTTGCCTTTCCCTAAGCTTGGGTTTCCTGTTCTCAAAACCAAATTAGGTACTGCATTAGACACACACGTCTAAAATTTCTTCTGGTCATGTTGCCCTCTTGAATTTGTTATTCCAATCCTGAATACATGCATATTTAAGGTAGGTACACAAGATGGGCCTCTGCCAAGAGAAATTTAATTGAATCTCAACCATATTTCCATGCCCGAGGCTATTGTTCATGATGCTTGATAGTGTTGCTTGAGTTTTTAGTGTTATTTGCACCTCTCCTTAGTTTAAAAATCTCTGCGAGAGCTTTTTTAATAAAACACGGTTGCCTCTTTAGCCCCCATATATTTTTGAAGCTTTGGTCAATGAGATCAAGTTAGAAAATAGTTGTCTTTATTCCTCCTTATGGACATTGAATTCAATAGTTTAACATTAATAAGGTCAAGTGCCCCTTAATATTGGATCCTGTGTTTCTTTATTTCTAAGCATGGAGGACTTTTGTCACCCTTGTAGACAAAACATGGAGCAACAGTTTGAAGCAAAACCTATGGTTGAGCATTCAAAAATCTATCTCCTTATCATGGTATTAATTTATCTGCTCTTTAATGTTCTTTATGTAATCAAATAAATTCTCTTTGCCATGCTGAGTAGTTCGTGTCCTTTGAATTAGCAGATTGGAAAAGAAAGGGTGATTTATTTTATTAAAATTGAATTCCATGTATGTTTGAAGTTTGATGAAGTGAAGTAACTGAAGATTCTTGTGATGGCAAAAATTCAGGTTCTTAATGCTGCTGAAATGTCATATGACGAATATGAGGCCATAAAAGAGCTTCTGATACCACTTGGTCGCAATCCTCAATTTTCCTCACAGAGTGGTGGTTAGATATATCTGTTGAGCTCAATAATTTTACCATTTTCATGAGCAAATGAAAAATTGTGAATAGTTAGAAAAATATGGCCATTCTTAAATGTTTTAGTTGGAAAAAATATGTAAATATGAGGGACTAGGGCTATTGGAAATATTATTATCAGAGAATATAGATTACAAAAAAACTGTGAATAGTCATTGGTTGTAACTCAGGAACGCACTCTTGTTATGTTGAAATAATGTGTATTGGGATGATTTCACACTTTCAAAATTCTTGAACATTTTTCTGTTGTTCTTATAGTCGTTTCAGTAGATGAGCCTTTGACTATTCTTGTTTCATTACTTACACTTTAATGACAGACTGATAATGTTGTTTATTCTTTGTTTTTCCCAAATACATGTCATTGGCATTTCATTTTCATGTGCATTTAATAATAATCAGATTTTTTGATCTTAACACCTGTATTGGATATTTTAATAAAACAAAGAAAATGATGAATTTTTTATGATATCTCCATATTCGTCGTTCTGGCTTAACATCAGGTGGCAAGGCAAATGGGTAATTCAATGAACTAGTTAATATTGGGAATACATGTACTTTCAATAGATTGTACATTGTAGGTTATTAACTGTGTTTGATGAGTTAATGTTATAGTTAATTTGGCATGTTCGATTCATTTACAAGTCAATTAGAAAGGATAAAATCCAGGAAAACACCAGTCAATGGCGAGACCTTCCAACTTGCTGTCAACTAATATTTAATCCAAAAATATACTGATGATGACACAGTTTAATTTATATTGAGAATTAAGAGCAGATAAAGAAATACAAATACAGAATTCAAACAAACGACTGCTGCACAGAAAACAAACACACAACACCGTAATTACGTGGTTCACCGTTAATGGCTACATCCACGGGAAAAACAGGGCAATCTCTGTTCTATTATATGTTGCTGCAGCTTACACAGATACATTCTTTATTGCATAATCCACAAGTTTTATAAAGTCTCCAAAATGTGAAGAGACAAGAGGGAGAAACGAAGACACAAGAGGAAGGGTAACAGTCCAAGACTGTTGGACTTCGCTCAACAATCTCCCACTTGAAGTCCAATCCTTGCTGCAAGTAATCACGCACAGAGATATCCCCACTTTTCCAGGCTCATTGTCACATCTTGACAAGGCCAAAAGAAGCTCTGCAACACTCGTGGTGACTACCTTAATAAGTGCATCAGTTGGATTCACACTAGCATGTACTTTTTCCAAATGCAACTTGCCCTCTTCAAGAACACTCTGGATGAAATGGTATCTCAGCTCTATGTGCTTTGTCTTCTTGTGAAAGGCTGCATTTTTGGCCAAATGTATAGCACTATTGCTGTCACTGAACAGAGTGAAAACTTGCTATTAGCTCCCTAATTCACCCAATAAACATTGCAACCATAACATTTCTTTAGCACCTTTGATGAGTGCAATGTATTTTGCTTTGGTAGTAGAGAGTGCTACCACTTGTTGCAATCTAAAAACCCAATTGATCGTTGCACCTGCAAAAGTGAATACATATCCAGTGGTTGATCGTCGTTTGTCCAAGTCACTGGCCACATCGGAGTCAACAAAACCTCGGAGTTGTGCATCTTTTCCTCCAAACCTTAAAACATGATCTGAATTTCCTTTCAAATATCTCAAAATCTAATTTAATAGCTTGCCAATGAATTTTACCCAGAATGCTCATATACCTACTATCTACTCCCACTGCATGAGCAATGTCGGGTCTTGTGCAAACCATTGCATACGTGAGACTCCCAATAGAAAAAAAATAAGGCACTCTTTCCATAAACTCTCTTTTCTTCTTGTGTCTTAGGAGACATGCCAGCTGAAAGCTTGAAGTGATCCACGAGAGGTGTGCTAACGGGCTTAGCATTCTTCATGCCAAATTTGTCCAAATCTTTTCAATATATTTTCCTCGTGACAATTTCGATTATCTTTTCTGCCTATCCCTGATGATGGTCATTCCAAGAATTTTCTTAGCAGCCCTTATATCCTTCATAGAAAAGTTGTTAGCTAATTGTTGTTTCAAATTGCTAACAACCATGCTAGTGTCGGTCATTAGCATATCATAAACATACAACAATAACAAAACAAATTCACCATTTTCCAAAACCTTATATAATAAACACAAGGATTAGTTTCACATCTAGTGAAATTTTGTTCAACCATGAAAAAGTCAAATTTTAAATACCATTAATGGGGGGCTTGTTTCAGCCCATACAAACTGTTATCTAATTTGCAAACTAGATCCTCATTACCTCCTTTTTGGAAGCCTTCAGGTTGTTGCATGTACAATTCCTGATCCAAATGACCATGGAGAAACGTTGTTTTGACATCAAGCAGCTCCAATTCAAGGTCATACACAATAGCTAATCCTAGCACTGCCCAGATGGAAGTCATTTTTTATTATCGGTGAAAAACTTTTTGTGTTGTAATTTCTTGATCATATTTAGTTGTCATCTAATATGACTTGGCACAATGAGTTTTCGGCATGTTGGAAGGTGACAAGGATGTCGTGGTCTCCACAAGGTAATGTAGGCATCCCACTTTGGGAAGATATTCCTTAACATGTGTTAGTATCTTTGAGGGATTCCTATGATGATCTTATGATGGATTCCTATGACGATCTTATGACGTGTAAGATCCAAATTCTATAACGGGTTGGACAAATGTTGAGAGTATCTTTGTATGGGAAAGTGGGCGCCCAAGTTTAACCTATGACAAGTTGTAAGAGTGTAAGAAGCATCTTCTATTATTAGTCGATTATGATAGATTCTCTTAGAGTTGTAAGAGTTGTCATATATAACGGATTCTAGGACATTGTAAGGAATATGTCAATACCTATTTGGGGCAAATTTGGGGTGCCCAAGTATGCAGGCATGTAAAAGGGTTAAGGAATCATTGGACAAGTGTCACATAAGTCGACTACGTGTTGGAAAATTCTCTATAAATAAGGTGCTTGTTGGAGTAGTTTGCATGGTTCATTTGCAGGTATTGTTATGCTATTGAAATTGCTCTAGAATTCAACATTTGTGTATACTCCTAGAAGAACTTGCATGCAAGTGTGTTGTAATCATCGTTGATTAGATAATACAATGTGTAGGTTTTGAAGTGGGGATTTTCTCCTGAAAAGGTTTTCCCCATGCATATCTTGTGTTGTGAGCTTTTATACTTGCAAGTGATGTTATGTTATTAATCTCTCTATTGTGCATCTCATATTGTAACTGTAAAAGAGTTAAAACTGCACATCTCTCCTCATTAGCCCAATGCTAGAAGGCATTTCTTCATACCTTGCTTCCTTTCACATTGTTCATTTGAAACACCAATGCCTCCATCTCCTAAATAGAAATGGGCTCTCAGAGAGATTGTTCATATCTTCATATACCAAGGAAGGAATGCAATCAAGAACAAGTCTCTCCTCTTCCATAGATTGAATTATATGCTCAGAGAAAAATTAGGAAAAGTTCCTCAAATCTTCTCTAGAAATATCTTAAAAATAATTTACTTGATTTCTCTATGTAGAAATAAGAGAAGCTATAACATTACCCCTTTTGCGTTCCTTCACAGAGTTATAATTTTTTTTTATTTTAATCCCCTTCCTAAAGCCACTCGATATAGGAATTTTTTTTCTAAAAATCTCCTCTTAAAGCTCCCATTTAGAAAATTCCTTAGACCACCTATTCTCTTCTCACAACAACTCATATGTCATTCCTCCCTCTTTAATAGGAAAGGTGATTATTTATAACTTAACATGGTTTTGATTTTTAATTTTGAAAATATTTCCAAAAGACAATATATTCCATCTCTGAGTTTAAATTTGACAAATTGGAGCTTCTTGAAAAAGAAATACATATTAATCCAAAGGTTAGGTTCCCTTCTAACCACCTTTTCTCCATAAGTTTGTACAAATTGATATCCTAAACCCACATAAGTTGAAACTTAAAGGGATACTTTTTAGGGTAGAGAGCAACAAGGAGGAGAATTTGATGGGCCCCTAGTTAGAACCTTTCTACCCCAAAATTTTAGAGTTTCCTACCTACAAATCTAATACAAGAAAAAACCTATTCAATATTTCAGATGTAGCTTCATTCTCACACCTCCTATCACTCCAAATGAAAAACCATTTATTGGCTTCACATCCACCAGGTTGAGAAAGGGCACATTATCTCTCAAAGAGGTAGATTACTTTGAGAAAGGGCACATTATCTCTCAACAAGGTAGATTACTTTAAGAACTAAAGTCTCGTGCAAGAATCCAAGGGATGGAGTTAAGGAATGAATAGATCTAACATGGGATTAAAAAAACCTTACATGTAAAATCAATAGGTGTATAAGAATTTGTAAATAAAAGAGTCTCATGAATGAAAGCAAGATGCCACCATTGAAATTAAACTTCTACTTCATGACTATCAATCCCATAAGCAAGAAACTCCACTAGTATTACCTTGGGCTCCAATACACTAACATTAACCCCTTCTCCATATCTTGGAAGAGATGGTAATCATATCCTCCATTGGAATATTTGTCTCTTGAATAAAGATAATATCCACTCTATGTTCACGAATCATATCCCAATTAACTTTTTTTTAGGGATGCCACAAACTCCTAGTATTCCAAGAAATCACAATCATTTTTAGGGATGCAATAGTGGGGTATTCATTGTCCTAATAACAACATATTCTACTAGTGACTCCCCTATCAATTTCACCTTTTCCTTATTTTTTTCCTCCCAGTATTTTAAATTTTATCATTTACCCCTTTTAATGTTGTTTTTCTCTTGAAGGCCTAATAAAGGAAGGGCCTTCCTTTTTCCATCTTTTGCCCCAAATTAATGCTAAGGATTTCTAATAGCTTGAAATTCATTTGACTCCATTTGAAAATATATCATCTAGATGGAGTCAACTCCTACTATAGGTGACCCTTCCCCCTCTTGTCGTTTTTCTATTTGCATCATGTTCTTGGTAGAAATATCTCCTTGCTTTGACGATCCATACTTCCTTGAGTTATTATTTTTGTAGATTGAATTAGAAAAATCACCTAAATGCAAAAAAAATTACCCCTTGACTAGATGGAATATTCTCATGCTCCATCGATTTTGCCTCAAATATTTCTAGGACCTTTTGTTAAACATCCCTCTAGGAGTGTCCTATTGTTGATTTGTAACCTTCCCTTTAGAATGATATTTCATAGGTATAAATATATTTGCATTTGGTTCTTCTGAATGGATTGGGGACTTGACTTTTACCTTAGAGTTGATTGGTTGTGTAATAGGAGATGATTGAGGGGTTCTAGGACCCATCTTTGAACAATTTCTTTGAAGATTCCCATATTCATGACATGATCGACAATGAAAAGAAAAGGTAGAAGCACAAATTTGTGTCACACTTTTGGCCAACTAAATAGTTTTGAGCAAAATAATTTCACCCTAAACAACTTCAAGTGAAATAGTTTCACCCAAAACTGCATGGCGCATATAGTTTCAAGCGAAACCCTTTCACCCAAAATTATAAAATAAAAAATTTCCATTGAAAATTTGAAATGCAACTAAATTTAAGGGTAAGTTATTGGGCGAAAGGATTTCAATTGAAAGTGTTTTGGGCGAAATCATTTTGACTAAAACTATCAATGTGGCTACCTACGTTGGGAAAAATTGAAAAATATATGCTACACTGGAGGAAAGAATCATCTTTAAAAGGGTATAATTTGTTTTTTTAATGATAAAGAAAATAGACAAAAGTTGACATCCCATGAAAACTATGACATTTCGGCGAAGTTTCACTTTAGAATGTTATTACTGAAAATATTCTATCAATTTTTATTTTTATTTTTTAAATCATGCACTAGATATTGAAGTTACCTATTTGGAGAAAAATAGGGAAAAAAATTGTTTGCTCTTTTTTGTGGGATCCCATCAACCTCGTATTTTTCTGAAATTTTCAACAATTCAAATTCTTCTTTAAACTTTAAAAAATATATCAAACCATTTTTTTTAATTATAAAATTACAAGTATAAACTTCATCAAAAGTTCTACATTTTATTAGTTTATGTCATTTTGAAATTCAAAACATAAAGGCCACTTCTATGCGGTCGAAGTTGAATTTTTTTATTTATGTTGGTAATTTCCTTTAAAAAGTGCAACACATGTTTGTGTTTTTAGCCAAAAGTGTTTCATAATCAATTTTTTGGATCCAATTCATACTACCCAATTTAGTTTCCAAAGCATTTGAAAGAGGATTATTCAATATTTTAACATATAAACAGGAAAAAGTAGCTACCCTTCTATCCATAGTATGACAAGATGGACCCAAGGGTTTCCTAATAACTATTGTGATTGATTGAGAATGTCTTATTCCCACAACTCCATTGGAAGCCTAGGAAGATTAATCCAAATAAGGATCTTAGCTAGAAGCTTCTCCATTGGATCAAACCCTACATGCCAAGGTTTGATGAATAAACCCACCTAATTATAAAAATATGTTATCCCCTCCAAAATCATGTTTCATTTCATCATTCTAGTAAACAACACAAAAATACTCATTTGTAGCTAAATTAATTTCCATCTCCCTTTCAAATTCTAGTATCTTTGAGCCCAAGCTTCTAAAATGACAAAGAAATATGGATTCCCATAAAATTTTAAATTAAAGCATGTTCCAACATATAAAAAAATAATCTTTAATAGATTCCAGATTGATAACTAGAATTGGACAATCTTTGCTCTTCTCAATTTGTTAGAATTTGAATGACCATTCGCTGCTCAGCTTATTTTGTTGCATACATAAGAAAATAGATAGATTTTTAATGTCTAAATGAAGATGGCTCATATATATTAAGAATAGCTTTAAAGGGAAGATTAGGGGGTCCATCAAACCCCTAGTAGCCACCATGTAGGTAGTCTCCCTTGCAAAAACCAAAACAAAGAGAAGAAACATTAAAAAAAAAGTTGAAAAAGTGTGTGGATAATAGGTCCCACATCACATTTCAAACACAACACTTGAACCATGCTTGACAATAGAAAGAGGAGGGCAAAACTACTCCAAACTAGAGGCATACAGCCATAGGAGTAGTGGAAAACTCTATGACAACTTCTCCTACCTACACCATCCACCCACTCAAAATCTCATTTTAAAAATAAACTACTAAATATTGAAATGAGGACCTCAACAACATTCACCTTGACCCAACTTGGTGGAAGTGAAATATTATGATAGAATGCATGTCTTTTTACATCTAACATAATGCCTTTTCCAACTAGAACACCATTCATATAAAGGTCTACATCATCTCCAATTATAAAAGTGTTGTCATCCTCTCTTTTAATCCTCCATAGTAGATAATGGTAGGATCTATAAGTTAAATAATGATTAAATTGAAAATTGAAAATTGATTATAAAATGCATTCATTATAAAATTTGAAATGAAGCATCAAAATGCTAGTCAATATTATCCGGGCATTCCCACCTCTCTCATCATTTCCCTCTCCCATTTCCATTGTTGTAATTTTTCCAATAAGGTCAAGCCATGAATTCTAATGATAATACAAACATAGGCAAGATAAGTTTCAAAATAGTTAAAATATAGCCAAATGATTCATTTTAAAATTATACATGCACTTGCAATTTCTTCTCCATATATTTCATCAACTTATCTCTTTCAAGTTTTCCAAAAGTTAGAGATGAATGTTATCATCCTAGAAAAAATATTACTTTCAACTAACTAATAAAAATAAAAATATTATTTTCCACAAAGGCATGCATACTAAATCAGAAACATATTGCAATTCTATTAATGTACAAGATAAACCAAACCTCAAGATGATGAAATTAAAATCTTCTAGGTTATACATGTACCCACACACTCTTTGCTTCAAAATGTGTTTCATTTGGAATTCTCCTAATGTTTCCAAAGCTCTTAAAAGGAATATTATAATACTGCAAAAAAAATTGAAACATATGAGAAAAAAATGTACAATCTTTACCATTATTTCAAGCCTATGTATAAAACATACCACTTTGCCTTCCAATCCTCACTACCCAAGTGAACCTTGCCACTTCCAATTTTTTCCTCACTCTATACTAGCATACATAATGAATTTAGATGGAATTAATATGCATGCAAGCATAAAATTAAAAAAAAAAGACCATATGAAACTAGAATTGAAAATTATTATTTCTTCGAGTTTTATTTTCTCCTTCACTTCTCTCGACCTTATCAATCTCTCCCTTGTTTCCTCCCTCTTCTCATCACTATCATAAGATCACATGATACCATCAAGCTCTTTATATTCCTAAATTTTTCTTTACCTTTTGAATATCCTTTCAATGAAACACCTTCTCTACAAACTATACCACATCATCAAGACAATCAACATGCCTCTCTTTTTTATATACTTTTTCATTCTTTCATGGGAAAGAGACAAACATTTTTTCATGTACTTAACCACACTTTTATGGTATAGAAAAAGGAATATTTTGTTTCACCATGTGTACCTTTTGTAATTCCTAAAATTTCACCCCCAACTAGGTCACATGGTTCATATTTGACAAAAATAAATCAATCTACTACTTAATTGTTTAGTTCTATAATGAAGAAGGGCTTATTGTAAATAATTTTAAAAATAATGTAAGATACATAATCGAAAATAAACACTAACTAAAACTTTAAATAATGATAAAAAGTGTAATATTAAGCTCACCTCATGATCAATAAAATTGGTCTCCTCATCCTCAGATCATTCATCCTCTTATATTCAACAAAATTTATGATGAAATACTATTTTATGCATTATATTGTTGGTATTTTCAGATTGATAAATAAAATATCAATATTGATACATTACAATAAAATAATAACTACAAGTTGACATCTTGTTACCATTTGAATAATTTGTCGCCTCAATTTTCACTCTACTCCTAATTTGAGATGAGGCCCTCCTTTCACCCTCTACTATGTCTTATGCAAAAATAAAATTGCACTTCATATTCAAAAGTAAGTGACCAAAAATATAACATACCAAAATAAAGTGTATCAAATAAAAGATAATTATTTTATTATATTATTACGCGAGAGACATTCTATCAGTCACAGCAGGGGATCAAAACACCTGAGTACATAATTACGCATTCTATCAGTCACAGCAGTCACAGCAGGGGATCAAAACACCTGAGTACATAAAAAAGAAATGGCAGTTACGTTATAAAAAGAAGGAAGATGAAAAGTTGGGTCCGTCTATAGTGGTAGTGGAATAGTATTGTGAGGTGGAATATCTGCATTGTCAAGAAGGCGTTACATATAATCAACAGTGAAAAGTGTAAAGAAACGACATGAGAATGTAACGCAGGCAACAAGAATAGTCGCATAGTGTCTTTTAAGATAGTAGAAGAGGCCAAAGCATTTGACATTTCAATAGCAGCAGACGTATTTCACTTTTAGCAGAGCGGAAGACATTTGCAGAGGTGGAGTGGAATATTGCAGTGTTTTTTTCATATTGTGAAGATAATAATGAATCAATCGGGAAACATTCTATTATGAATTACAGTGATTTTTACTTTAAATTTACATGCAGATCAATGCCTTCTCTGAATTTATTTTATATTCACATGCAAAGTAAATTCAATGAATTTATTTGACATTGATTATGCTCTAATTATGATCCTAATTCCAGGATGCTGTCAATAATGCTTTGTAGTTTGATTGCAGTTCACATATTTGGTTTTGTGATCTATGATAGGTTATTGGGTTGCATTTTGGAACAGTTAGACTATTATTTGGGGATATGTGTTGCTTTTAATCTTCTTATCGTCTTATTTTGAAAGATAAGTTCTACAATTTTAAAATGAAAATTTAAGAAAATAAAATTAACGATTTTATAGGCATGAAGGTGATCTATATTGTTTGACAAGTATGATTTTAATCTAAAATAATCAATAGATAAACTATCTTATCTTAACTCCAAAAATAAATAAAAATAAAAATAATAAAAAGTGCAAAAGAAATATTCTAAAATTATTATTTAATATAAAAGTAGTTGTTAAATTAGACATAAAAAGAAGTTTCTAAATTTTAAACTTGGTAGGTGAGATACCTGATTTAAAATATTTATTTATTTCCTTATAAAAAGATTTTCTATTGATTTAAGTACGAGTTTATATTTTATTCTAAGAATATTGCATAAATAGTTAAATTATTTTTTATTAGATAAAATAAATTACTTTTGTGTTAAATTAGAAAATACTAATATTATTTATGAGTTTATCTTCATGTTATCTTGATTACAAGGCATAAATGATTTAAAGGAATATTTGTTTTGTTCAAAGTAGTAATTTGATAGATTTGCATGATATACTTCCAAATTAGATTGAACAATCATCTTATGCTCTCACAGGTTGCACATTACTAATCTTGGTGATGAGAAAATGACATCTAATCCATTGATTAGGTCTAATTTGATTCAATCCATATCTTAAATTAAATTATCTATAATTTTTCAAATATTTTTATTTTTTTATTTTTATAAATAATTTAAATCATTTTTACACAATGCCAAGTCAATTATGAAAAATTAAAATTATTTATAAACAACTTAAATATTTTAACAATTTAATAAAATATAATTTAAATTAACTATAAATAGTATAGAGTTTGGATTTGCTATATCTCTCATATATCAACATAGGTAAATTTGAAAAATATTTTAAATGATAAATTCAAAATAATATTAATATTTTAAATGTATATTTGTTAGGTTGTGTCCAAAAAATCATACCTTTCACATAGGTCGATGGTGTATGCACTTCAAGCTATTTTCCAAATGCACCCTAAAATCCCTAGAATGAGTATGCATCTTACATGTTTTAGAATTTAAGGTATTGTAGTGCATGTTATTATCTCATTCAAAATGCTACCACAATCATTAAATTTTATTCACAATAAATTAAATTTTAGCTTAATTAGAGTGGAGGATGTAATAACACCAAGAAAGAAAATAAGAAAAATTGAATAAAAAAGTAATGGATAGAAAGAAATCTCCTCTCACCTAGGGTGAGGGAAGCACTTTCAAGTAAATAAATCATCAAATATTTTGAAGTACAAAAGCTTCTGATTTATGTCTTTTTAATAGGTTAGCAAGGAAATAAATCTCTATTTCTCAATTTTTTGAGTTCAATTGAATTGTATTGAGCTTTAAATTTGAATGAATCAAATCATCATAATATTTTCAAAACCAAAAAGGAATGATCTCTTAGAAATAAACTTGAAAAAGACATATAACACCCATTTTTCTCTAATATTTTCTAAATATAAGAAATGGAAATAATCTCAAATTGCTACTTTTTAATAAATCCAACTAAATTAAGATTATTAGTGTAAAATTCAATTAGGGTTAGGATTCAATTAGAATTAAATTTAAGTTAGGATTATAGTTAGAGTTAAATTAGGATAAATTAGGATTATAGTTAGGGTTCAATTAAAGCTAGGGTTAGGATTAGAGTTCAATTTGGGTTAGAGTTAGGATTATATTTACATTACAATTAGGGTTACAATTCAATCTAAGTTTAGTTGGGGTTAGGGTACAAACGAGGTTAGGATTTAATTAGGGTTCATGTAAATAAACGTTTAATTAGGGTTAGGCATCAATTAGGGCTAAGCTGAGGGTTCAATTAGTGTTATGATTTATGATAAAGCTTGGGGTTAGGGTTAAAATTGAGGTTCAAATAAGTATATAATTAGAGTTATGTTTAGTATTCAATTAAAGGGTTAGGATTGCATATCGATTAGGGTTAGGACTCAATTAGAGTTAGGGTTATACTTAGGATTCAATTAACATAAGGGTTAATATTAGGGTTAGGATTAAAATCATGTTCAAAGTTACAATTACAATTCAATTAGGATTAGGGTTAGGGTTAAAATAATATAGTATAATTGAACTCTAACCCTAAGCCTAATTGAGAGATAAATTAGGGTTTAATTATTAAGGTTCAATGAGAGATGAATTAGGGTTTGGGTGCAATTAATATTTAATTAAGGTTGAGTTAGGGTTTCAACTAGGATTCAATTAGTGTTATGACTAGGGTCAAAAAGTGTAATTGTTGAATTAGAGTTTAACTACGGTAAGTCTTATTAAGGTTTAATTAGAGTTAGTATTAAGGTTTGGGTGCAATTAGAGTTTAATTAAGGTTGAATTAGGGTTACAACTATGATTCAATAAGGGTTATAAAGTGTTATTGTTCAGTTAGAGTTTAACTATGGTAAGTGTTAGGATTCAATTACGGTTAGGGTTCAATTAAGGTTAGGGTTCAAATAAGGTTAGGATTAGTGTTAGGGTTAGGGTTCAATCAGGCTTAGAGTTAGGGTAAGGGTTAGGACTAGGATTAGTCTTAGGTTTAGGGTTCAATTAGGGTAGGATTCTATTATAAATCTTGGGGTTAGTGTTATAGTTGGGTTTCAAATAGGGTTATGATCAAGGTTAGGTGTAAGATTCATATTTGATGTCATATTTGTTGATATGAATAATATTGAGAAAAACACTAAGAGATATAAATAGGGTTCAATTTGTGTAAGGATATAGTGTTAGGGTTATGATCAAGGTTAGGTTTAAGATTCATATTTGATGTCATATTTGTTGATATGAACAATATTGAGAAAAAACACCGAGAGATATAATTAGGATTCAATTAGTGTCTCCATTCATGTCCACCATGCAATATTCTTCAATAAATCCAACTAAATTAAGATTATTAGTGTAAGATTCAATTAGGGCTAGGATTCAATTAGAATTAAATTTAAGTTAGGATTGCAGTTAGGGTTCAATTAGTGTAAGGTTAGTGTTAGGGTTAGGATCCAATTATCGTTAGGATTAAAATAGTGTTTACAATTAGGGTTAGAGTTCAATTAGGGTTTGGCTTAAATTAGGGTTAGAATTTAATTATAATTATGGTTATAGTCTAATTATGGATATTGTTCAATTAGGGTTAGTATTAGGGTTCAATTGTGGATCTATTTAGTTAAGGTTTAATAAGGGTCAGGTTTATGGTTAGGATTCATTCAGGGTTAAGGTACAACTAGGGTTAAGATTTAATTAGGGCTAATGTACATTAGCATGCAATTAGGGTTAGGGTGAGGTTTCTATGATAAAGCTTGGGGTTAAGGTTAGGGTTATAGTTACGGTTGAAATAGGGTTAATGTTAGGGTTAAGATTAGGGTTAATGTTAGGGTAAAGATTATTATACCCTAACCCTAGCCCTAATTGTATCCCTAATCACAATTAGACTCTAACCATAGTCCTAATTAAATTCTAACCTTAGTTGAACCCTAACCCTAACCCTAATTGAACTCTAACCCTAAATTTTCACTAATTTAATCTTAACCCTAACATTAACTCTTACACTAATTTAATCTTAGAATTTAATTAGGACTATGGTTAGAGTCTAATTAGGGTTAGGGTTAAATAGGTATGGTTGAAATAGGGTTAATGTTAGGGTTAAGATTATTATACCTTAACCCTAGCCCTAATTGTAGCCCTAACTGCAATTAGACTCTAACCATAGTCCTAATTAAATTCTAACCTTAGTTGAAATCTAACCCTAAGCCTAATTGAACTCTAACCCTAAATTTTCACTAATTTAATCTTAACCCTAACATTAACCCTTACACTAATTTAATCTTAGAATTTATTTAGGACTATGGTTAGAGTCTAATTAGGGTTAGGGCTACAATTAGAACTAGGCTTATGGTATAATGAGGGATAGAAACCAATTAGGTTTGGGGTTAGTTATGGTTAGGATTAAAAATAGTGATTACAATTAGGGTTAGAGTTCAATTCGGGTTTGGGTTAAATTAGGGTTAGATTTTAATTCTAATTATGGTTGCAGTCTAATTATGGATATTGTTCAATTAGGGTTAGTATTAGGGTTCAATTATGGATCTATTTGGTTAGGGTTTAATAAGGGTCAAATTTATGGTTAGGATTCATTCAGGGTTAAGGCACAACTAGAGTTAAGATTTAATTAGGGCTAATGTACATAACATGCAATTAGGGTTAGGGTGAGGTTTCTATGATAAAGCTTGGGGTTAGGGTTATAGTTACAGTTGAAATAGGGTTAATGTTAGGGTTAAGATTATTATACCCTAATCCTAGCCCTAATTGTAGCCCTAACCGCAATTAGACTCTAACCATAGTCCTAATTAACTTCTAACCTTAGTTGAACCCTAACCCTAAGCCTAATTGAACTCTAACCCTAAATTTTCACTAATTTAATCTTAACCGTAACATTATCCCTTACACTAATTTAATCTTAGAATTTAATTAGGACTATGGTTAGAGTCTAATTAGGGTTAGGGATACAATTAAGGCTAGGGTTAGGGTATAATGAGAGATATAAAGACCAATTAGGTTTAGGGTTACTTATGGTTAGGATTAAAATAATGTTTACAATTAGGGTTAAAGTTCAATTAGGGTTTGGGTTAAATTAAGGTTAGATTTTAATCCTAATTATGATTGCAGTCTAATTATGGATATTGTTCAATTAGGGTTAGTATTAGGGTTGAATTATGGATCTGCTTGGTTAGTATTTAATAAGGGTCAGGTTTATGGTTAGGATGCATTCAGGGTTAAGGTACAACTAAGGTTAAGATTTAATTAGGGCTAATGTACATTAGCATGCAATTAGGGTTAGGGTGAGGTTTCTATGATAAAGCTTGGGGTTAGGGTTAGGGTTATAGTTATAGTTGAAATAGGGTTAATGTTAGGGTTAAGATTATTATACCCTAACCCTAGCCCTAATTGTAGCCCTAACCGTAATTAGACTCTAATCATAGTCCTAATTAAATTCTAACCTTAGTTGAACCCTAACTTTAAGCCTAATTGAACTCTAACCCTAAATTCAATTAGGATTAAATATACAAAAATATTATTATTTATCTAATAATATAATAAAATAATATAGTATAATTATATATTAATTCATGTAATGTGTTGCGCTCCGACTGCTACTAGCATATATATCTTAAATTTAAGATATATAAATTACGCCGATATATATTGAGGCATTTAATTTTTCAATTTAATACATCTATATTAAAGTTGAATGTTGAAAAATTAAATGCCTCAATATATCTCCGATGTAATTTATATATCTTAAATTTAAGATATATATGCTAGTATAAATTAAATCAATCAAATATCATGTAATACTAAGCCCATCCATCTATTCAAAAAACCAAGTTCATGTGGAGTTTCCATATAAACGTACAATTTATTCATATATTTAGCAAACCACATTATTGTATAGTAATGTTAAGAAAATGTATTGCTCATACATACATTCAACATTCTATAGATCTTATAGAGGTATCAAGATAATGTAAAGATCAATAGTATATGAAATCTAAAATTTAGATTCTACCCTTGTTGTAAAAGGGAGGATTATTTTTTATTCTTTCTAATGTGCTAATTAAGCTCAAGAAAATAATTAATTTAATTAAATATTACAACCAAGTTTATGAACAAGGAAATAAGTTTTATGATAATTAGAGAAAGTATAAAGAGGGGGAATAGGGATGTGGTACCTAATTTGATGGTTGCAATATATATACCTGTAAGGGGGAAATATAGCATAGGAAAACAACAAATGAATTAAACCAAATCAATTCAAACAAGATCAAATTCCAAACCCATACTCATGAAATGAAGCTATAAAATAATGAAATCAACAAGCAATGCAATCATAAAGACAACATAAATTGAATTCACAAAATTAAAACATTACCATCCCATGTTGGAGTGTAATCCGTATTGATGTTGGACTGCGTTTGAATCAATAGGAAGCCTCCATTTGTTGTTACAAAAGCTTCAAAGAATGTGTTAACGGTTATAGAAGATGTGTGTATTTGCTCTCAAGAATTCAAATGTCAATTCAACATGATCTCCTTGCATAAAATCTATAGATTCTTCCATCATTTTTGAGAATGAAGAGGGTTGGTAAATAGATTTCATGTTTTCAAATGAACAATTGAGATTTCGTAGTAAAAGATCATGATTAATGGTTGAAAATCGTTGAGAGGAAATATATTGGAATGATAAGTGGAATCAGATTGGAACGATTGGGGGGATTGAAGAAATCAGGTTAAGTGGTTAGTGGGATTGAGGAATAGATTGAGTAGTTAGTCAAAATAAATGAGTTAGTTAACCAATTAGAGTGAGAAATTAGTGGTAATGATTTGCTCAATCACAAAAGGGGTGAGGATAATTAATTAATTGAATAATTAATTAATATTTGGAGATGAACATGCAAGTCATGTTGGACTTAAACAAATAACGATGTATTTGTTTGTTGACTATGTTTAATGATTTCAAATAATTGATTTAATTATTCAGGTTTAGAGAAGGGAAAGTGATTTAAGTAAATTATTAATGACAACAATTTAATTGATTTAGGTGAATAGGGTATATTAGTGACATAATTAAATAATTGATGTTTATTTAATTAATCAAGGGAAATAAAGTTAAATTAGGTAACGATATAGTGAATTAATTAAATAATTAAAGATTATTCAGTTAATAGAGGAAAATAGGGTTAACGATGTAAATGATGTGAAACAAAATTATATTAATGATAATGATGTCAATAATGGAAAAATGTCATTCATGACGTGTGATATGTTTTAGGTCATTTTTACATGTCTACAATACCAAGACTAAAAAATCTACAAAGTAAGAGAATTAGAGACAATAATAGGTTATGATAGGACATTGATCTAGGATGCTAGCATCAACATGGGTATGTTAGCGTGATTGTGGCTATGTCCTCTATGTAGAGAAATAAAAATAGGTAGATCAACAAGCCAAAGGTTTAAAAATAAACACACAATAATAAGTAATATTCTAGAGCATGATAGGAAGGATGGAGCTCTGCAACGGTCATGGCGGTAAGCAACGGTTGGAAAAGTTTCAGAATGGTGGCAGCGGTCGTGGGGGCCCCAACGCGAACAGGTCTGGGGACCTTGAACATGTTTGGAGGAAGGACCGCTGGGCCTGTCCACAGAATCTTCCTCCACACGGTCGCTCTTCCGCGGGCATGGGTCACGTGCATCTTCAGAACAAGGATGCAGGCTATTCACGTGGTAGGAATAAGAATGGTCATTACAGAAACGAGGCGTTCCGCATACCTCGTTCTCAAAATGAAGAAAGATTGGGGCAAAATAACCTATTGCGGTCGGACAGACAAACTTCGTGGAAAATCCCTAATGGCAGAAATGGGAAGGGAGGAGTGGAATGGCAAAAAAAGTCTTCGGCCAAGGTATGGGAGGAAGCTAGGGAAGAAAGTTCAAAGGGCGAAAAGAATAATCATGGCTCTTTTTTGTCCAAAGAAGCTAAAAACGAAAGAACCAAAGTAGTTATTAGCTCTTCGAGTCTGCAAGCGAAAGTCCTGAGGTTAGAACAGTTAGGTTTGTGTGGGAAATGGTTTGGGAAGAATCTCAACTGGGACTATTTAGTGAGTTGGTGGAAAGAGCGTTGGGGCGCTGAATTATAGCTTAAAATGCTGCAAAATGATTTTTTCTTAGTCGTTTTCCCATCCCGTATTATCAGAGATAAAATAGTCAAAGGGGTCTGGGTTCTTGATGGCTGCGGCTTTTACTTAAGAAAGTGGTCAGTGGGTTTTGATCCTTCAACCCATGTGATGGAATTTCTGCAAGACTGATATAGCTTACCGAATCTTCCATAGGAGTACTGGGCTCCTTCCATTCTCGAGG
This sequence comes from Sequoia sempervirens, assembly GCA_007258455.2. Classification (NCBI taxonomy): domain Eukaryota; kingdom Viridiplantae; phylum Streptophyta; class Pinopsida; order Cupressales; family Cupressaceae; genus Sequoia; species Sequoia sempervirens. The sequence goes on from VDFB02063179.1 coordinate 55,580, forward strand.
AAATTGGTAATCAGTTGGGCACCTTTGTTTGCGCAGAAGAAAGGAAACTGGCGAAGCGAAATCAAACCTATGTGCACATTTGTGTGGAAAACAATGTGGATAGAACGCTTTGGAGCGAGATTGAGCTTATAACGGATTATGGGGTTAGGGTTCAAAAACTAGAGCGAGACTCTTTAATGCGTAACAACTTGGTCCGTACGCTAGGTTGCATAACTCACAATGAAGAGGCAGGGAAATCCAGTATGCTGGTGACTCCTTCGGAAAACCTTAGAGCGGCTATGCGAACCATCTCCGAAACTCCAATATCCCCAAAGCAAGGGCGTGTGAAGTCACCGACAGAGGACTCTAGGGCATCTCCAAAAGCAAATAGTGATAATATGGTCCCTTTGGGTGAAGTTTCGTTATTTGGGACTCCATTTCCTTCCTCTATGGAGGAAAGTGTAGGCATAAAGAACTTTCAAGTAGAACAGGTGGTGAAGGAGGTTCAGTTTGAGGAGCTAGATGATAAAATTTCTGAGACGTTAGCACTTATGGGGGAGAGTGGTCTGAACGTGGAGTTGGACTCTTTGATTGAAGTAGGGAAGGAACTAGTGGAGCTTGCGGAGGCGGCTAAAACAAAGTCTGGAATGTTAGGGGATGGTTTTAGTCTGGCAGGAATAGAGGAAATCTGGGAGACAGACGACCAGGACACAACAGAGTTGCTAAGTCCACAGTCAGGTAGGAAGCGAAAGCTAACAGAGGAGTTGTAGGCAGCTAAATCTCGCTTAGGAATTCATAGAAGGGACATTTTCAAATTAACTCCAGATTGTGGGGATAAAAAAAAGAGGGGTAGGATCCCTAATCAGGAGAAGAGAAAGTTGGACGGGGAAGCCAATGGCCAACAAAAAATTGACACTATGATAAAAGTAGGGAAGGGTGGAGCCCTTCCTGAATAACAATGAAAATCTTAACCTGGAATGTTAGGGGCTTAAATGCCCCTAACAAGTGGAACCTAATCAGGCGCCACATTGAAGTGTGTCAATTTGAAATTTGTCTTCTTCAAGAAACAAAACTAGATGGGACTGATTTGGAGAAATTTGGTAGGAAGTTAAGGTCTTGGAAATGGCTTGGTTCGGAAGCAGAAGGAGCTTCGGGAGGTCTACTGATTATATGGAAACCTCAGACAGTCTTTCTTGAGGCTCTGAATCTTAGCAGACATTGGATGGTGTGTAAGGTAAGGAGTTTAACCTCAAACCTTCATTTCAATTTAATAAATGTGTATGGCCCTATGCTGTGCATTCAGAAAAGACTAGTTTGGCATGAGCTGGACGATGTTTTGCAAGATTTGCACCAAGGTTTTAGTATTTTAGGGGGAGACTTTAACTCCATTCTCAAAGAGGACAAGCTTGGGGGAATAGGGAAAGTCTTACAGTCTCAAAAGGATTTCTATGACTTTGTGGAGAGAAACTCTTTATTGGAAATTCCCTCAGGCAATGGTCTTTTCACATGGACAAACTGTAGGAAAGGGTTTGGAAGTATCGCGGAAAAATTAGATCATTTTTTCTTCAAAGGAAATTTGTGCTCCTTTCCATTTTCTTTAGAAAGCAAGATAAACTCTAGTATTGGCTCTGATCATCTTCCTGTGCAACTGCATATTGTTGGGGAAAAAGGTCCGATCAGATGCCCCTTTAAATTTGAAATGATGTGGTTTAAAGATCCCAATGTGATGGATTTACTTGAACAATGGTGGAAGGAATGCTCTCCGGGGGGTTCAAGTTTATTCAATGTAATCACAAAATTAAAATATCTGAAGCAGCGCCTTAAACAATGGAATAAAGAGAGCTTCAAGAATATTTTCAAGGAGAAAGAGCAAACAGAGGAAGAATTAGAATCTTTAGCAGATGAAATTATGAAGAGCGGGATGAATGAAACGTGCTACATGAAAGAAAAGGCATTATCCAAAAATTTGAATGATATCCTGGCTAAAGAAGAAATTTTTTGGCATCAAAAATCCAGAGAAGTCTGGTTAGAAGCAGGGGATAGAAACTCAAAATTCTTCCACAACTCCACAAAAGCAAGAAGGGAACTCAACAGAATCACCTGTTTGTATGACGGGGATGGTAGATTGTTGGAAGATGCGGTGGAAATCAAGGATTCAGCGGTCTCTTTTTTTCAGAATCTGCTCAATGATTGGGAAGGTTCAAATTGGCAAGTTCAGAACTCTTCCCTGCAATTCATATCGAAATTGGTTTCCCCAACTCAAATGCAAGCATTAAATGCGAATTTCTCTGAAGAGGAAGTAAAAGAGGCAATTTTTGGGATGCAGCCAAAAAAGGCTCCTGGACCAGATGGGTTCCCAGCCGGCTTCTTTCAGAAATGTTGGCACTTTTTGGGAAAGGATGTATGGGAAGCTATTGAAGATTCTAGATTAAACAGAAGGGTTCTAAAGGAAGCGAATAATACCTTAATCGCTCTCATCCCAAAAAAAAGAGAAACCTAACAGGTGGGAAGACTTACGTCCAATTTCACTTTGCAACACAATCTACAAACTACTGGCCAAATTTGTAGCTAACAGACTGAAGAAAATTCTTCCCACAATAATCTCTGAGGAACAAACAGGCTTTGTTCCAGGGCGCTCTATCTTAGATGGGGTGATTATTGCTCAAGAAGTCATTCATTCAATTCAAAAATTAAAAAAATCAGCCATGTTGTTGAAACTTGACATCAAAAAAGCTTATGATAGAGTGAACTGGAGATTTCTTTTCAAAGTAATGGAGGCTTTCGATTTTCAGAAGGAATGGTTAGATTGGATCTTTGGTTGGGTGGCTTGCCCGCGTTTTTTAGTACTAGTAAATGGTTCTTCGGAAGGTTATTTCACAGCTTCAAGAGGACTAAGGTAGGGGGATCCTCTATCTCTGTTCTTGTTCATAATAATGGTAGAAGCTTTAGGGAGATCGATTGAAAATGCAAGACGGTCTGGGTGGGTTCAAGGCTTGCAAGTCACTAGTAGTCTACCCAACATCACACATCAACAATTTGCAGACGATACAATGCTGTTCGGTGAAGCATCGACAAGGGAGGCTCAAAGGTTTAAAAAAATGCTCGAAGATTATTCTAGGGCTTCAGGTCAAGAAGTAAGCAAGGCCAAATAAGAGGTCTTCTTTAATACAAACTGCCCTATTGAGGTTCAAATTTTGAGAATCTTAGGTTTCAAAATGGGGCAATTGCCCTGCAAATATCTAGGACTCCCATTGGATAAAAGTATCAAAAGTAACAGTGCATGGAGTACAATGGTGAGCAGATGTAAGGACCAAATTTCTTCATGGAAAAACAGATGGCTCTCTTGGGCAGGGAGACTAACTTTGTTGAAATTAGTTATTTCAGCCCTACCAATTTATATGATGTCTTGTCTCCAGTTAACTAGTGGTGTAAGCAAAGATCTTAATAAGGTCATGCGGGACTTCTTTTGGAAAGGCAGCTCCGAACAAAAGAAAATTCCCTTTATTAACTGGCAAAAGGTTTGCGAAAAGAGGGAGAATGATGGTTCTGGGCTGAGAAATGTTCTAAGGAAAAATAAGGCGTTGGGGGAAAAATTAGCTTGGGCAATCCATTCTCGGCCAGATCTCAAATGGGTCAAAATCGTCAGAGCGAAATATCTGGAACTAGATCCATATTACTTTCTTTATGCAAAAACACTTCCATTTGGGTCTCGGATCTGGAACTTCATAAAAAGTTGCAGAGAACTAATTACATATTTCATTACATGGGAGGTAAAGGATGGAAAGGAGGCTTCATTCTGGGATGACTCATGGGAAGGACACCCAGCTTTAGCAAACATGCCAGAACTCTCAAACATAATGGAGAAAACCAAGCAAATTTGGGGCTCAAAAGTCAGGGACTACTTTGTCCACGAGGAATCCTCCGGGGGTAGTTATATGAAGTGGAAGTCGGTGCGAAGCCTGAATGTGGGAAGTCATGAAATGGATTTTTTTGAGTGAGTAATGGGCACTCGAAGGATCTGGGCTAGAAAAGGGGAAGATAGTATTCGGTGGGACGCTGCTTCAAACAGTATTTATTCGTCCAAAATAGGTTATAACATGTTATCTTCTCAGGAACCCTTTTCAGTACTTCGTCTAAATCTGTGCTGGAACAAGGTTTGCCTACCGAAAGTAGGGATTTTTACATGGGCCGCTGCTCAAGGCAGAATTCTGACAGGTGATAGGTTTTCTAAATTGGGTTTTCTTGGCCCAACTAGATGCCCCTTGTGTAAAAAAGTTGAAGAAAATGTGAACCACTTACTTCTGAACTGCGATTTCACATATCAAATGTGGTGCTGGTTGTGCACAAACTTAAGTGGTTAACTGCTTTTCCCAACACTTTGCTTGAATGTCTAAACTCGTGGCCAAGCAGCGAGCATAACTCCATCTTTGGAGACCTATGGAAAATGAGTCCCTCAATTCTTATTTGGGAAGTCTGGAAGGAGAGAAACAGACGATTATTCCAGGATAAAGAATTATCGATTCCAAGGCTACAATGCAAGGTTGAGGCGTGCATTGTTGAAATTTTTAACTCACAGCTTATGGTGAAACAGAGGAAATCCCTTTTTACCGAATGGGATGCATGGATCATGAAACAGTGGTTTGGTATCAAATCCCCTCCTGTGGATTGTTCAGGAAAGGCCGCTTCTGTGGAACAACACAAAATGGCGCAGTGGTTTCCCCCGGAGCCGGGTTGGGCCAAATTAAAATTTGACGGTGCATCAAAAGGGAACCCGGGCCCGTCCGGTGCTGGGTGCATTATCAGAACCAACACAGGCTCGATTCTGGGTAAACTTGCTTAGCCTCTAGCAGATGGCACGAATAATGCTGCTGAGTTCCAGGCTCTGGTGCTTGGACTTAAACTCAGCAAAGAATTAGGAATCAAAAATTTGATTATTGAAGGGGATTCAACATTAGTTATTAATGCTCTAAGGACAAGACAACTTCACAATTGGAAACTAGGAGTATATTTGGAGGTGGCAATTGAGCTGTTAGACTGTTTTGAGAAAGTGATGCTAAATCATACTCTAAGGGAAGGTAACACGGATGCCGACCTCCTTTCCAATTTGGGAGTAACTAGACCAGGTTTCAAAGAATGTCATATTTAGCATCTTCCAGTGGGCGGATGGGTGGGCTCCCCCATGCCCCTCTTTTTGCCACTCGAATTCCTGGGTGGGCGTGAGGTGGCTTTGGGACGGTCTGATGTTGGCTGAGGTGGCATCGCCATAACATTTCACGGCCTTTCTCATTTGTCGTGGGGAGAAGTTGGCGTTTTTAATGAGCTCGGCTCTTGATATCCGCAGAGCCTTGGTGTTCGATAGGGAGTATGTCTGGCTTTACATTCAAGATGTCCACTTTGCAACATGCCGGGTATGGTAATCATCAAAAAGACAGTTAAATGGCCGGGTGGCATCTCACTTCACTCGAAGTGATTATGGTTTGTAGGCGGATGGACTGCGTCCGTAGCAAATCTTCTTGGCAAGGACGCGATGATCGTCCTGCCATTATTTCGTCTCATGTGCGGAGGCCAGTCGGATCCTCTCACGGGTCTATTTATGGATCTGTTGAAATCTTTTTTGTTGCTTTGTCTTCGCATTTTGGCATAGTTTGTGTTTCTGTGCAGGGTGCGGCTGTCAACATGGAGAGGTCGACAAAGTCAAAATTTACCATTCATATTTCGGCGGAAGGCCTGGAATGTTTTGGAGTCGACACTCCAGTTTCTCTGGTGGCTACGGAGAGGCAGATTGCCTTTAGGGAAGTCACAGACCAAAGACTAAAGCGTATTCTGTCCGAGGATGACCCGGTGTCGCTGGTTGCGGTCAAAATGATTCTTGGTCATGAGCACCTGCAAAGAAGGGAGTATGCCAGAGATAATGCCCATGTCTCCTCACGATTCCTTGCGGTGCTACTGGACTTGGAGACCCCGAAGAAGGTGGCAATGGAGATGATGGTGCGCTTGTTCCGTGCCGACTTGCTCGGTGGACTTGAAGAAACTTTGAAGGCAGCCTTCTTAGGCAAAGGCATTCCGCGACCGGCTGATTTGTCTCTTTTATGGGATACAGAGGAAGCTGTTAAAGTTTACCCTTTTCTCTTAGACCTCAAAGGGCCTACTCTGTCGAGGCACATAAAGCTTGCGGAGGTGGCCGTGGATTTCTTGAAGCGTAAATTGAAGATGGTGCTGGTGGAGGGGATGGACTGGTTGGACGACTTTGTAAGTTTCACAGAAGTTAATGGTTTTATGTGAGGGTTGGCCTCTGTGTCTGGTGCTTTTAGTTATGTTGCTATTTACTATCTTTTGGTGGTCTTCTACTCAAATTTTTGTAATTTCTGTCTTGGTGGGTCGGCCTGTGACCCCTCTCTTTATTTCTATGGTTTTCGTGGAAGGTCTTTTGGTGCTTGTTGTGGGACTGCTGAAACTGTGAAATGGTGTCCCGGTTGGGTGGAATTTTTGTTCGGCTGTGAGTATGGTTTGTCTTTCCTGCGATGTAGACGTTTGTATATTTCCTCTATTTCAATATATATTATCTACTGTGCGTATCAAAAAAAAAAAATCTAGAGCATGATAAACTACACAAATTAAGGAAGATAGCTTAAATAAAAAGATAGGGTTAGAGGCATAAAACCACCATGTATAATGATAAGCTTGTAGTGAAGATCTCAATAGAAAACCTTTGTCTAGGACAAGGGAGAGGGGGTGGTCATATAGGAGCCTATCAAAGTGGTTAGACCCCTATTTTGGTCTTTTGACCATGAGCAAATAAATAGATTTGTGTGTGCACACTTAGATTTTCAACATGTTAGAAAATGAAATAATGTGTAAATTAATGATAAATCTAATTGAGATATTTTCACACTATGCTAAATGTATATGTAGGAAAATGGGAGATATATAATATAGATTATGTGCCTTAATATGATGAGGCAACTTGATAATTGAAATAGATTATAATTTTGAGAAAGATAAATGAAATGTATAAATACACAGTTTATTAATGATATCAAAGAGTGAAAGTGGGAACATCCCTTGAGTCAAGAGTGGACTTCAAGAGGATATTTTTAAAATTGCTAAGGAATAGAAAAACATCCATAAAAGAGGATTTTCTCTAGTCAATATTGACTAGAAAATAAAATTTTCTTTAGGAATAGAAGTGAGAAGAGGGTAAATGGATGAGCTCAAGAGGAGAAGTTGCAACAACATTTAATTCTCTAAGAGTGTAAGAAAATAATATGCATTTCTTTAAAGTATATCAATAATTACATGAATGAAACAAGTAAGATATGAAAGTGATATAAATGGAAATTGTTGGAAAGAGGAAATGGGGAATTACAGTCTGAAGGTTTGTACCCTAATATCCCTTATGTAGTCAATTTATACCCAAGAGGATACAATGAAAGAAAAGAATAATTGTGGAAGGGAAACTATATCTAAATGCATCTCATACGTAACTTAAATAAGAGCCACCTTCATTCATAACACAAATACTAATAAAATCCTTATAACTCCATATATATGTATATATGTGTGTGTGTATATGTATACATATATATGTATATATGTGTATGTATATGTATATATAAGTATATGTATGTATATATGTATATATATGTATGTATGTATATGTATATATGTATATATGTATATGTTTATATATATGTGTGTGTGTATGTATATATGTATATATACATATACATATACATATATATATACATATACATATATATATACATATACATATACATATACATATATATATATACATATACATATACATATATATATATACATATACATATACATATATATATATACATATACATATACATATATATATATATACATATACATATACATATATATATATATATATGTATGTATATATATATATATATACAAGTTTTAGTCTATGCTCTGTGTTATCTTCTATTCTATATTCATCTTCTTATCTTGATATTATCTATCTCCTATATCTATTACATACATATATCCATACTTTGTCTCCTAGAGATGTGACCCTTATAGGATATCTTTTACTTCATCTTCCCTGTCGGCCTTAGGTTCCACAAGTTCTATGTGGTATCTTTTTTTCTCTGCCTTGTAACCTATTAACAAATAATTATTTAATAAAATCATAGGAGTATTCAAAATAAACTAAATAATAGGTTTTAGCAAGGGTACTTGGAAAATGGGTATGGGACAAGATTATGTAAATATTCTTAAATACACCTCCCATAAATTTGTAACAAAATTATAAGAACTTGCAATAAAACAACAAAACCTACAACTATATAAATATTTTCATAAATCTACAACCAAAGCTTCAATATTCAACAATGACGAGGAAAGCAATGAGAAAAAAAATGAAATTTATTGGAGGAATGATGGATTATATACATAAGATGAGCACAAGAGAATGAGAGTAGTTATAAGTGATTGAGGGTAGATTGAGAGAGAAAAAGGAATAATGTTAGAGCTAGAATGGGAATGAGAAAACTTAGCGAGTGACTAACCAAGGAGAGGAAATAAATTAAGAGATCATGAATTTTAACTAGATTTTGGCTTGGTTCCTACAAGGTGGTCAATAATCTAATACTTATTAGGGAACATGATATTAATTAATGGCCAAAGAGCCATTATAATATATCACTAGATTTAGTTGTGTAGGTTTTGTTGGTCATTTAATTTATAAATTTTGATGGATAGAGCCATGATTATGGGGATATCTTTATGGACGAACTAGAGTCTATAAGGTTCAAAAATAATAAAAGTGGTTAGGTTAAAGGAAATAAAGCGATATGTTATATGAATTACAAAATTTGACAAATAAATGTTTAGAATAACAACATTGACACTCTTTAAGGTGAAGCAACAAATTGCTTGATCTCTTGATATTTATTTATTGAAATGGAGATGAACGTTGGTGTAGCGTTGGGCGGGAGTGCATGCAGTGTCCAATGAGAAGAAGTGTTTTTGAATGGAGATGATGCATAGGATTTGGGCACAACTTCTTTGGTGCCGATATCTATTGGGGGTGGTCGGGTGGCCTGCGGGGGCCCTTCTCCTTTGGTGGTTGGGGCTCCCCCTACTCCTAATGGTTGTTGTGGAACCCCTTCCAAGTTAACTATGCGGGTGATATGAGATTGCGTTGATGTTGCGTAGTTTCTGCCTTCTGCTCCTGCTTCTGGTGGTCTTCCTGCAGGTGGTCTCCCTACTTTGGGATGCCTTCAGAAGTCCTTTTTCTGAGGAAGTTTCAAAGGATTGTGCTCAATCTATGCTTGCTCCGGCTAGCGTTAGACCTTTGCCCTGTGCTCGTGCTTCCCCTGTTGTGGTCTATGGACTTGAAGTTGCTGAAAATGAGGATTACTATTTGAAGCAGGGTGTGGTCTGTAGGTTTAATGGCTTGTGGCCCTCCCTTCCCGATCTCCATGATTGGGTTTCTATCTCTTGGAAGCCTATTGTCTCTGGGTAGATTGAGCTTTATCCCAGTGCTAGGGGGTTCTTCTTAGCTACCTTTGCCTCCTCTGCGAAGTAGGATTGCGTGCTAGATAGGGGGTGGATGTGGGGTATTCATTCACTGTCCATCAGGCCTTGGTCTCGCTCTTTCAACCCTCTTATTGAGTCGCTGAATACCAGACCAATCTGGGTCCATATGTCAAATCTCCCTCTCTAGTTTTTGGAGGATTCTTGTTATGAAGCTATTGGCAACACCATTGGATGCTTTTTGAAGGTGGACTCTATGACTCAGAATCTAGGGCATACTACGGTGGCCAACTCGTATTTTAGTTGATTTGGACATCTCTAAACCTCTCCATGGTAATGTGATCTTAATGGTGGAGGAAAAACCTTAGACACAACTTCTAGACTATGAGGGCCTCCCCTTTTGGTGCAGGAGGTGTTTCTCCACTGGTCATTTGGCCTCTGGTTTCCCTCTTGCTCGTCGTAGGGGCGCTGCTACCCGATGGAAGAATGTCTCTCGGACCATCTCACGATTGGATCTCCCTCTTTGGATGATTCCTCTAAGGAGGGAAACCCAACCTTGGCAGTTTCTCCCAAGGAGTTTGAGTCTTACCAAGATCCTCTTCCAACTATCCCTGTAGTGGAACCTTTGATGCCTCGATCTGCTATCGTTGTTCAGGCGAAACCTACCCGTCCCTCATTGAACGACTTTGTTGGTCCTTTGATAGCTCTTGTCTTCTCTTCTTCACTGCCGACTCCCTCGCTGTGTGGTGGCTTCTTGCCTAGGGTGGTTGTTGTGGATCCACTCCTCTTGCCTTGCTTGATGGATTTCAATTCTGAGTCTTCTTGGTTTGTTGTGTAGAGGAAGAAGAAGGGACTCCCCTTATCCGTGGCTTCTTCGCAGCCTCGGGTTAAGGGAGTCATATTAGTCCCCTCAAGTTTTGGGGTTGTCTAGTCCTTGTTTGTTGTTCTACAATTGTTTGTCAACTATTTTTATTTGTGGTATGTTTGGCTTATTTTACTTGGCCCTAGTGGCTCCCATTTGTTCTTCTCCTAGTTCATGTTCTAGTTTGAACTAGCTTCTTTTTGGCCCTGTGGGCCCTTTGTGTGAAGGGTACAACACCCTTTAAATGCTTCTTATTTAATGAAAAACAACATTGGCACTTGGATTAGTAAAAAGGCTAGATAAAATGGCCAAATGGAACCTAAAACATGCTATGGGAGTGGACACTAAAATGAGTGAAAATTGTAGAGGGTATGAAATTTATAACACTACAATATTTTTGACATTGTATTTAGGATTCCTAAACTCCAAAAAAATCATCTATGTCAAATAATCTCAACCAAATAAGTGTAACCCAATTAAATATTACACAACAAACATTGACATATTAAGAATATACAATAACACACCAAATAAAAAACAAGTTGTATCCCTACTACCAAATTTCAATTTCATTAAATTGTTTTGAGCAATCTTGTAATGTGTACAACATAAATAAATAAAATAATATATTATTCATTAACATAAGGATATGTTTTACTAATTGTACTATCAAGCCCACTATCAATCAATGGAAGTGTTTCTTGATGTGTGATAACTCATATCACAAGATGTTAGATCCATCTTATCGTCCTAGATACTATCATTATTACCATTCTCATCCCACCAAGAAGGACAATCATACTCAATTAATTCTTTTTGTTGCACTATTTTTTTTAGGTTTCTCTTGTTGGAGGAAAATATTGGGACATCCATCTATTATTTCCTTTTCTTTGTGTTTAATAAAACTATTGCCACTTTTAGCTATTTTACCTTTCCTTTGTTTAATGACAAGTCAAATCGAACCTGTACATTCTTTCTCTTTTGCATTGACACCTTTCT
>VDFB02063180.1:0-13148 GCA_007258455.2 Sequoia sempervirens
TAGAGTTAAAGGTCTCGATTTACCCATTTATTCTTGTTCCTAGTTGATGAATATTTTATCTTTTCTTTGGGAAAAATTGTTGAATATACTGTTGATTAGGTTTTCTCAAATTGTAAAGTTGTGTTTGTAAACCCATATGGGGGTTGGGCTCAACAAATATATTTGGATCTCTCATATCTTACAAGAAATTTTTTTAGTATCTATGATAAAAATAATGTCCATAATTAGCATTTAATTAAGTTTTTATATCTTGGGGGGCCCTTAAATTCTTATAGATCAAGGTACAAAGGTCCTAGTGCACATGATAAATGGATTCCTAATGCTACATGATTGTATTTTCATGCTAGGGGGTTCTCTAAGCATGGTTTATTGAGCATTGCCAAGTGAGGACATTAACCTAGTGAAAATATGTTTATTTTGTTTAATACCATCTTAAATACCCTTTGAATAATATAATCCTTTAAAATACTCAAAGAAACCTTTAGTTGTGGGCTTTATAGTTTATTCACCCATCTGATTTGCATTTAAATTTGATGGATAGGGGTATGATTTGGTCACATGGCAAGTGATGAGTTGTGGTGCACCAACCATGCTTGGTAGCCAAACCATGAGCAAGCACTTAATTTTATCCCTCTAAGATGCGAACCATTTATATCTTGAAGGATCAACACCCTTTGTTAGATCAACACACCCTTTATATTATATTTCCTCATTACTTTTGAGGATAAGATTGACAAACTCCTTTATACATGAAATTCGTGAATCTTAAGACATGTGTTGGCTTATTATTGTTGGTGAATAGCACTCGAACAATAGTGGGGGATATTTAGATTAACCATTACCAATGCCATTGTTATATATTTATAGCTTATGGTGCTTTGTACAATGTGCCATTAGTAATTAGGCACTTTATGATTTAACTTTCCATTATGTTTGAGATTAATTTTGATGAGCTCATTCCCAAAGGGGTGATGGTTTGGCACATATAAAAGGTCTTAGACACATTTTTTCCTTACATTGCTGGCATATAATGGTTTAATAACTCATGTGCACCTTTAAACTTGCACATGACACCCAACCATTAGATCTCTTAGGATTTGTGTGCACTCTATTCGATTAAAAAATTAGTTCTTAGGTTCCTACATTTGATTCATTCATTACTTTCTAGAATAAATTTGATGGGTTATTTTCTTTATAAAAGACATTCTCCATGATTGTCCTAAGCCTATGGCTTGATCCACCTACCCATCATGCATGTAACAACTATCATGGGGTTTTTTTTGTGCTTTACCCTGGCATAGGCTAACACAAAGATGCTATTAGACTAATTTTCACCCACAAATATCCCTCCACACATTATGCATGCATACTATCATCAATTAGCATGCAAGTCCTATATAGAGTAAGGTTATTCCAAATGTGTAAATACTAAAAGTCTCTAGTCAAAGCAAAAAACTAGAAGGCAATATGGTTGTTGTGTATTATGTAAGGTTCATACCAAGGTTCTACATAAATTCAAGATGAGATTAATTTTTGAGCAGTTTATTGTTCACAAACACTTATCAATGCTTATTTAGAATTATTCAATTTACATTGAGGCATGAGAGAAATGGCTCATGATGATATCCTAAATACTATCTATCTTTATTGTGAAAATGTGTAAATACTAAAAAGCCTCTAGCGAAAGCAATTTTTTGGAAGGCAATAAAATTGTTGTGTATTATGTAAGGTTTATACGAAGGTTATTAAAGGTCAAACAAAAATATTTATGGAAATAATTTTTAGGCATTCTAGTATTCACAAACACTTATCAAAGCTTATTGAGAATTATTCAATTTACATTGAGGTATGAGAGCAACATCATATGGTGAAATTTTGTACATTACTAGTTTGCATGAATGAAGAGATGCACACAAAGTACCTTTGGATACACAAAGATACTAATCATGAGGTTAATGGTTTTGGCTACAAGAAGGGAAAGTATTATAAAATTTGATGTGGGTTTCCAAAGACAACCTCACTTTTAACATTATGGAAAAAGAGATAATATTTTAATTCAAACTAGGCTAAATAATAGTCTTTTTTATATTCTCATGAGTATACTTATCCATTATGTATGACTAATCACATTCTAATTCAATTTTAGAGTTAAGAAATCTTTTGTAGTCATGAATACCATCAATGAAGAGTTTCTTAAGGCACATAGGGATAACATTGGTAGAATATAGTTAAGTGGTTAAGGTTCTTATGATTTATGTGGATTTCCAAAGACAACATCAAATATTAACATCAGGTAAAAAGAGATAATCCTTAAGTTCAAAGTGGGATAAATAAAATTCTATTTTTTTTGTATTCTCACAAGTACACTTATCTATTATGTATGCTTAATCACTTTATATTTAGTTTTAGAGTTTATAAATATTTTTGGTCATGAATACCATAAATGAAGAGTTTCTTGAGGAGCATATGGATACCATTGGTAAAAGAGAGTTAATATTTTAAGGCTCTTGTGATTGATTTAAAAAGCTAACTAGTTTAAATTATTATAGTTAAATGCTTTTGGCATAATAATATTGCGTCCTCACTTAAAAGAACCTAATACTTAAATATAATTAGGTTTTATGAGTGTTTTGGAAAGAGGAACATGATTTATTTCCTTGGTATTTGATATTTAAGAGATAGGTTCATGTCATCTTGGAGGCTAAGTGTTGAAATTGTTGTCAAGGAGGATATGAAGTGCTAATTTGATATAGTTACCTTTTCCTACTCTCATGAAGGCTTCTCCTTACTTGGTTGAATTCCCTATCATGAGATGATGATACAAAATTAATAAGTGTTATAGATTAGTGTTCACATGTTTAAATTAGCATTATAAGTATGTGTAACAAATATTAAGTTATTGAGAAACAACTTAATATTATTGTTTGTATGGTTTATTAAAATATTATTGTATTTGGTTATACGGGACTGTATTACAAGTTGTTAGAACAACTTGTCTAAGTAGGGGAGTGTTTATAGGAGGTAGAGCAACCCTCCTATAATATAGGATATGCAAATCCTATATATACAAAAATGTATTAAATGAAAGAGAAATAACAAAAGCAGTGTTATTTGTGTAAAATTAATCTTGTAGGCTTTTATAACTCTACCCAATTCCTCATAATAAGAGATATATGAGAGTTATGTTATTGTTGTCACATGTAACTACATCCCATTGAAACTAGTTTCAACATTCCAATGACACAATGGGAGTGATCTCAAGGTGTGGGACCCTGTAATTGAGATCAAAACTGCAAAGAAGGTTGACTTCCTTTCTAACCTACATGCAGAGTGTTGGTCCAACTCAACATTGGATATTTCTAAAACTAACCGTATTCTATGAACTTGTAGAAGGAAAAGGGGGAGAGAGAAATGCAAAATTAAAGGGATGGTGACGCACCTAGATTAAAAGTGTTTCTTCCTTTACTACTACACAAAGAAGTAAGGAGAATATCAAAGAACTTACACAATCATTTGTTATACTAGTTCCCAGAGGGTTGTATGAGGATTAGGGTCTAATAGACACTTAGAGAGAGAAAACTAATCCACAATTAGCCCTACAAATTAACTTAACACAACATATGAATATGCAAGAACATTAAACATTCATTTAGAGATGAAGAAAAGAGTGTTTCACACCACATCAAAAGTGAAGAGAGGTAAGATTAAAAAAATTCATTATTCAAAGGCTTAAAGATAGTTTACAGTTATAGAGATTCCAAAATACATAATGCAACTAGAGAAAAAAAGGAACAACACTTTATAATAAGCACAAAATGCTCTGCATCAACTTTCTAAACTTGGACTTTTGAAATATGTAAATATTTTATTCTATAATATATATATATATACAGGCCTCCATGCCTTTCGCTTAAAAAAAGAAGCACAAAATGCTCATTTAAACCTCAAAAGTGTGTAGTGAAAAGAAGATTACATGACAAAGAAATGAAAACCCTTATCACAACCCTGCCAATGATGTACAACATGCACTTACTCCAAAGTGGGTTGGAAGTAAGAAAAATGACCCTGACACGACACCATATCTCCATAAATGATGAATCCATGGGAAAAATTATAGAAACCCCATGAAATTTATTGAAAATAAAGATTAGGGACAACCCTCTATTTGAATGGGGTCTGCAACTCAATAAATGAAATTTGGGTTCCACCTTTGTCCTTAGATCCATATTAAAATGCATTAAATCCATCCATGCAACTCATAAGGGTCAATATCAGGTGGTTGAGAGGGGTCATTAAGCATTAATGGTATTTTTAGGTTAAAATTATGCTTCTTAGGGCTATTATTGGAGTTTGAAGGTCAAGCCTGCCATTGTGTTGAAGAAAAATATATTCAATTGACTAATACTTTGAAATTACACATCCTCATTGGCCATCGAGCCTAAAGCATACTTCATGCCATTTTCCTAGAAGAAGATCATTTCAAACCTTGATGCCCCAATGAACAAACATGTTGGATGTTGGGAATCTAAAATACTCCAAAATTCTTGACTTCAATGGATGTGGTCATGAAATTCCCCAATAGTCTAACCAAAGAGATAGTGAAACAAAGGCAATTCATTAGGTTGTCAAGGGTTGGAACAAATGATAGATAATTAGATGAAATGTTGATGATGTGACAAAAATAAACAACACTTATCAAGCTTTCAAATATTCGGAGTCGAGAAAAGGGGAAGAGACATGAGACATGCTAAAATGACGTGGAGATAAGGAGAACCCTAGTGGGCTAACCCCTAATGAGATCTATACTTAGATTCTTTTTTTCATGGAAAAAAGTGAGGTGTTGGGGAATGAAAGAAATGATAGACAAGTAGAGGGAAGCCTGATGAACCAATGCTCGACAAGGATTATAATTAGCAGTTTTTTTAAAGGGAAGCACAATGGACATTAGGGAAGGTGGAGTAGACATACTGAATTGAGGGTAATTGAAACCTTGAAACCCCAACAAGGAACACTTGATTATTTTTTGAACTTGGGCTTTTGACTAAGGCAAGAACATAAGGGGTAAAATCAATTACCAAAGGTGTAACATCATTCAAGATGGCCCAAGTAAGATCTCTCAGATTGATTATTATTAGTGGGCTATAAGAGGGGCATGAATAACTAACCTTTATAATAAGGAATATTAACAAATTAATGACCTAGGAACATATTAAGATTACTATGAAGATGACATATGTGACAAAGGTTGTCAGGAACTTATTTTGTTTTTATAATGTCTATTTGGAGATGGAAAAAGTGAAGAACAACAAAAATATACTTTTATCATAGGTAATTGAGACTATGCTTTTGGTTTATTTCATGGTTTCCTAATAAAAGAGAATGTTCTTTTTATAAGGCTCATATGTGACCTATGATAGAGGAAGGTTCACATTGAAGAATGTTTCAAAATACATGTCATATGAAGATTTCCTACATGAGTTGATGAAGCTATATGCCTTAGGAAAGTGTCTATAAGCATATGCCACATGGACTTACTTGATGCTAATGAAGATTTATTTCCTTAAGGGTTATTTTATCATATGAATACTTGCTAAAGAGGGAGGTTACTACATGGATATCTTCACCATTGAGATAATTGACTTTTGCCTATACATCACATAGATCTTAAGAGTATTTAATAAGAAGATTTATGTCACACCATTGAACATTTATGTTGTAAGAGCTATTTTAAATCCACCCATAAGGGAAGAATATGTTGTAAGAATATAATTATCAAAAGAATAATTAACACATCTTAGAACTTATGTCATTTATTTTTCTTTTTAGAAGATTATTGCTTGGAGGAGGATTGCTACAAGAGGTCTCTTTACCACAATAATTAAATTCTTTCTTGCTTTAATCCATTTGATATTTAGATCATGGATTGAGAAACAAAATTAATTATTTGTAACCAATTATTTAGGATTATAAAGTATTTATTGTAACTTGTTGGCTATAAATACATAATTGAAGCTCTTTGAGAGGTTGGGAACTCATTTCTCTCATACAATTTTTAGACTATAAGTTGTTTTCTTTTCCTTTTTCTTTAGCTTTCAAACATAAGCAATGACCTTCTAATGAACTTTTGAAACTCATGTGATGTTGATGAATCCTACTAAGTGCTCAATGGAATATGTTATGGAATAAAGGGTATAAAGACTATATGTACCTAATTTTCATGTGTATATGGTGTTCATTTAAATATTTCTTCATTGTTGATTATCCTTAGAATCCCACACATTCTTGCATTTATTGTTGTGTGTATATTATCCAAACACGAATCAATTTCTAAAGGTATTAGTCCTCTCAAGTGGGTCAAATTTGTCATCTTCATAAAAAGGGTAATTCTCTCTCAAACCCTTATCTTTTATAAATTCTTATACATATAGATAGGATAGTACTATATTTAGGATTCAAATTTGTATTTTAATGTTGTAAATATAAATATTTCAAGATTACGAGTGCTTGTTCATTGCTGATTTATAAGTTTATGATGATTATATGAATGCAATGAATTCTTAAATTAGTTTTTATGAATCTTAAATTTGAAACACTAATCATTGTGTACAATAAAACACATATTTATTCAAATACACTTAAAAAAAATAGATCCCTTCAATTGGAACAATATTACAATAGTCATTGAGTTATCTTGCATGGTCATGACTTGATGATATAGACCTTGGGGATAGTTGATTTCTTTTTTGGATATTGATTTTTTAGGAGTGGTGAAGTAAACCCATGATTTACCTAAGTTTGTGAGTGTGTCAAGCTACTCATCAATAATATGTAGCTCAATTTACTTGTACAAAGGCTACACCTTATATATAGGGTCATGCCCTATATACACATTCCAGATACCCAAAAATGTCCTAGTCTTCGAGTAACACCTTTTTACTATTTTTCACCCTTTTCCCCTAATTATTAAATAATACCTTATTTTTTAATTTTCATCAAATACAATATTCTAATATTAATTGAATTTACTTTATTTAATTGATTCATTCTAATTCACCCTTTCTGATTAATTAAATAAATATTATTTATTTAATTATGTCATAATTATCATTAATCTTCTTGATAAGTAGGAGGTATTTTTCCACAGCGTGTCAAATTATGATATTGCTATCAGGATTCAACCGTGTAGTTTCGAGTCAAACTCATTGACCCATGTTTCATGAGTAGTGGTTCAACAAGAACCCATCTCTCATGATATCGAATGGTCCACTTAGCACTCATTGCATCTAGGTGATGCTCACAGAGGTGAAGCACTGGTCCGTCCCGGGAGGTCACCCATCCCAGTACTGCTCCAGCTCAAGCGCGCTTAACCAGGGAGTTTTCTCCAAGGTTAAGCCAGCTTGAGTTGTTACCCCATTTGCAAAACCTTCAGCAAGTGTTGTGCCTTATGAACCATTCATAATAGAGCCCCTTTAGCTCATCAATTGATAAGTAGGAGGTATTTTTCCACAGCGTGTCAAATTATGATATTGCTATCAGGATTCAACCGTGTAGTTTCAAGTCAAGCTCATTGACCCATGTTTCATGAGTAGTGGTTCAACAAGAACCCATCTCTCATGATATCGAATAGATACATAGCACTCATTGCATCTGGGTGATGCTCCGCAGTGAAACGGTGAAGTCGAGAGAGGTCACCCATCCAGAATACTTGCTCTAGCTCAAACTGTAGGAGTTTTCTCCGAGACTGAAGCTCACTTGAGTTGTTACCCCATTGCAAAAGGCAACCCGGC
Source organism: Sequoia sempervirens (assembly GCA_007258455.2). Lineage (NCBI taxonomy): Eukaryota > Viridiplantae > Streptophyta > Pinopsida > Cupressales > Cupressaceae > Sequoia > Sequoia sempervirens. The sequence goes on from VDFB02063180.1 coordinate 7,788, forward strand.
CAAGTGTTGTGCCTTATGAACCATTCATAATAGAGCCCCTTTAGCTCATCAATTTATAAGTAGGAGGTATTTTTCCACAACATGTCAAATTATGATATTGCTATCAGGATTCAACCATGTAGTTCCAGGTCAAACTCATTGACCCATGTTTCATGATGGTGGTTCCAGCAAGAACCCATCTCTCATGATGCTCCGAATGGTCACCAACTCATTGCATCACAAGAATTTGATGCTCCGCAGTGAAGCTTGGTCGAATCAGTCGCATCCGGTACTCGACTCAAGCGGCAGCAGGGAGTTTTTCGCCGAGGTTGGCCCGCAATTGTTACTGCAAACCTTGACAAGTGTTGTGCCTTATGAACCATTCATAATAGAGCCCCTTTGGCTCATCAATTGATAAGTAGGAGGTATTTTTCCATAGCGAGTCAAATTATGATATTGCTATCAGGATTCAACCGTGTAGTTTTGAGTCAAACTCATTGACCCATGTTTCATGAGTAGTGGTTCAACAAGAACCCATCTCTCATGATATCGAATGGTCCATGGCACTCATTGCATCTAGGTGATGCTCCACGGAGGTGTGAGAAGCAGGTCGAGATCAGGGAGGTCACCCATCCCGATCTTGCTCCAACTCCGGCAACTAGGGGTTTTCTCCAAGGTTAAGCCGGCAGTTGTTACTATTTACCAAAAGGCAACCCGACAGGTGTTGTTGCCTTTATAGACCATTCATAATGGGGCCCTTTGGCTCATGCAATGAGTGCTAAGTGGACCATTCGATATCATGAGAATGGGTTCTTGTTGAACCACTACTCATGAGCATAGATTGATAGGTTTGGCAGAGCTACAGGTTTGAGATCATTAGCAATATCATGGTGGCTGCGGTAAATACCTCTACCCTTCAATGATAAAGGCTTCTATAATGGTTCATAAAACATCGCACTGGCGGCTACCAAATGAAAATGGCGTTAACTCAGCGGTCTTAACTGCTTGGAAAACTCCCACAGCTGAAGCATCTAGGATGATGACACTCGAGACGACGATGCTTCGCCTACGTGACATCACCTGCGTAGTGAATGAACCATTTGATGAGAGATGAGTTGCTGACGAACCACTACTCATGAAACATGAGTCAACGGACTGACTTCCAGCTGCCGGTTGAATCACGATACCTTGTATCATAATTTGACGGTGAAAGCTGCCTGCACCTTCGGTGTTAAAGGCAACCAATGGTTCGCCGAAGCACACAACACTTGTTGAAAAGGTTTTGCAAATGGTGGCTGCTTCAGCGGGCTTGGCAGGCTTTCGGCAGCTTTGAAGCGTCTTTGAAGATGGTGACATAGAGATGGACCCAATATGCATACGTAATCACCTATACGCAGCCGGAACTGTAAGTGAACCGTGCGATATCATGAGATGGGGTTTAACTGTTGGCTCACTACTCATGGTATGAGTTAGCAGTCATGCCGGTTGAATCCTGATAGCAATATCATAATTAATCTTCTCGATTAATTAAATAAACCTTATTTATTTAATCACGTCGCTAATTACACTTATTCTTCTATTTTAATTAAATAGTTATCATTAATTTTTTAATTAACATTCAACACCCTTGTTAAATTAAATAATTGTTTATTAATTATTTAATTAACCACTTTCCCACTTCAAGATTAAATAATTAAATTAATTGTTTAATTCCCCTATTTCATCTGTTTAATTCCCCTATTTCATCTCCAACATTACCCATTAATAAATAAATATTAATTAATTAATTAATCCTCACTTGCATGTTCCTCCAACAATTAATTAATTATTTAATTAATTATCCTCTCATGCATAAATCTCTCTTTCATAACTAACACTCTTTTCCAGTCGACTGGATATTCAATTCTAGTTCATTTATCAATCAATTTGCTTTACTCCCACTCACTCTAACTCTTTCAATCAATCAACTTTAGTCAACATTGGTTGACTCTTCAATCAATTCTTCATGCAACCATTTAACTAAAATCTTGCAGTCAATTGCATTCAATTAACTAGGTAATCAATTCCTCTCAATAATCCTTAACCATTGATCTTGATCATGCACCTCTTGATCTGGATCATTCATTTGAATCAAGAATTTCTATAAAAGCATCACTCACATCATGTTGATGGCTAACCACAAAAATTTGGCATTTGCATCATTACTATTATTCCACACACATTGAAGCTTATTGCAGATTGTGCATACCAAATTTTGAGAGGAAAGCAAGCAAAGAAGGAAAATGGAAGCAATCCATGATAGATGATGAAGGTAAAAAGTATTTATTTGAATATAATTTCATCCATATTGCATGTTTTTCATTGAATAATTTGGATTTGTATTTGAGTATAGGATTGTAGATTATGGTTGTTTGCTTTAATTCCTTATCTCTCTAATGACTGAATGTTGATTTTTCAAGTTACAACAAGAGATTCAAGGTCCAAAAATTTGAAATTGGTGATCTAGTGTTAAAAGAGAACCCTAAGAACCAACAAGAAAGAGAAAAACCAGGCAAGTTTGAGCCTAACTGGTTGAGTCCTTATATCATCACTACAACATATGGATTTGGTGCCTATCAAGTGGCCGCTCTTGAGGGTGAATCGTTACCTAATCCAATCAATAGCATGCACCTTTGCAGATACTATACTTGATCTCTAGAGATCCCATAAAAAGATAAAAAGAAAAAAAAATGTAAAAAATAAAAAAGAAAAGAGAAATAATCCATCCTATAGTGAAAACCATTTTGGTGGTGCTTTGGATAAGTACTATGGTGAAAACCTCAAAAACAAGCACCATGAGTAGTCACCTACCGCTCTACCATCTATCACTATTCTATATGATTCCACCCATAATAACGCAGGCATATGCTCTTTCATAATAAAATCTTTCTCACCCCTTCTCATGGCTTGAGATTGATTAAAATTTAGTGGAAAACCACTTATCATTTTCATTCCTTCATAATAATTAGTCATGTTTCAGACTGGGGGAAATCCTCGACCTAGGGTTTCAAAAGAATCTTACATGTGGTATCCAAGGATGTTATCACAAAATAACAAAAACCAAAACATTCAAATATCCTTTGAAAAAACCAAAAAATTCTTAAAATTTCAAAAAAAAATAAAAAATGTCAATCCATGTTATTGAACTATGTTACCTTTGTGCGTGTACGTAGGCAAGATGCATCACTGATGATCCCTCGAGGTATAGGTCATTCCTTTGGGTTATGTCACCATTAGGTCTTCATCATAGTACACATTTCCAAAATATACTCGCTTATCATGGTCAATTGAAATATGTTTTCTTTGTGTGTGTCGCATAGGCAAGGCCATCATTGATGAGCCCTTGAGGCATAGGTCAGTCCCCTTAGGGTCCATCATAAAAAAAATTTCATCACAATCTAAATTTCATAATAAAACTATTCTTTGTTGGTAATCGACGTCTAAGGAAACAAACCAAGTATCCTACATGGAACCAAGCTTAACAAATCATTCAAAACAACATACAAAACTCCCAACTAGTCCTCAACTAGGCTGATCAATTGACTATGTATCTACAAATGTTACCTATCTTATCAAAAATAATTTGTCTTCTAAGATGTTGCATTATCGAAACTAGACCAAGAGTCTTACATGAAATGTATCACTCCTTAAAACATAAACTACCTTTTGAAAACATATCAAACACCTATCAGTGGGAAAAAATATCTAAATGGTTGTTGACTCATTTGGTCTACTTAGTCTTATCTTTTTATCTGATTTATCTTATGTCATGGTCTTATGCTACTCGATGATATCCATAGGTGATTAGAGGAGTGATGATGGATCATTACATATTTTTTGTTGATTTATGTTTGCAGTTTGTCTTGATAATATGACTAGGGTAACTAGGTTCCTTGTGTGTGATTGGGATTCTATCTAGCATAATCAAAACATCCTATGCACGTCAAAGGTCAGCTAACACTTTCTTATAGTAGGGTTAACATGCTCTATGGTTATTTTCTCACATATTCCAACAAGGTTCTATTGTTTCTAATTTGAATCAAGGAACTTCTTGTCTAATGTGTCAGAATCTTTGACAACTAGATTCTAATGTCACCAAGGTTTGTCTCAACTTGGTGTCCACTATCCACTCGTCCATATATCACAATCTTTAGGAAAATGGAAACAAAAGTTGCATTCACAATTCATGCTTAGGTATGTATACATCTACTTGTCCCATAATAAAATGATCTATGATGATAAAACATGCACTCCTAAAATATCAAGTAATATCAGTCAATACATCAATGGTGATTTAGATGAATGATCTCTCTAACTGGTTCTTCATTTCTTACTAACTATTTATTCACACTAACATTTTTCCTATCAGTACTACAGTCATCTTGGTGGTGTGCTATGACACAAAAAAAAAATGTATGAGCTGAATAATCCTGCATCCATTATCATATTAGAACATCATATCTCATGTGCATATAGGTCATACATACTGCATAAGAAAATAAAAAAAGATAGATAGCATTGCATCACATTTTAGAATCATCATCCATATAGAATCATATAAAATATGGCATTATACTCCTAAACATATAATGTCATCTTGCATATAGATCATAGAAGCATCATAAGTTACATCATATATCATAAACATTAAATATCCATACATCCATCCATATATGAGCATAAATATAACATCATAAATCCATAATCATCCATCCTTAAGTATTCTCAACGTAATCCTCCCAAAGTAATTTATATAGCCTTATCCAAAATAAATGCAAATCATGATAATTGTCAAAATGTGGGCTTGCAAGCTTGATGAAGATTAACATATGCATATATAGAAAAATGGGATTCTTATGGCACGTAATGCCCTAAGGTGAATGGTTGGAGGTGGTGGCTAATAATCTTTGACGTCTTTCCGATGGTTGATCCCTATATATAGAGGTGGTGGTATTTTATATGAGTCTCTCGATTCTTCTCTATATGTGATCTCACGGGTAGTCTGTGGCTTTTTGTAAAGCTAGGTGCCCTCTCAGACATTGGCATTACACCCTCATAAAGATCACAATAATACTGAGCCTCCCTACTGGCCCGATATAGCGTCTACACTAAATCTATTCTGGAACCACTTGTAGTAGTAATAAAATCAATTGATCGTTGCTTAGTCCATTGTGCTTTGATAACAGCCATATCACACTTAACATTCAGCGAAGCAACTTATCCCTAAAATCCTTGGATTTGTGCCAAAGCAGCCTAAAGTTGTTTCTACATCACTTATATCTAAGGATTTAGTGCCCTCTCATATGCATCCTCCTCCATAATATCATGTATGGACTCTTTAAT
>VDFB02063181.1:0-34458 GCA_007258455.2 Sequoia sempervirens
CAACCATTAGCATCACAATCCACCTAAAACACCTTGTTGAAATCCAAGAGGGCTAGAACAGGCTGCTCTGTCACCTTCTGCTTCAACAGTTCAAATTTTTTTCTGCTCTAGTGCTCCACTTGAACTCTTTTCTATCCCCTCTCATTGTTTCAATCAGGGGTCCACAAATACTACTAAAGTTTCTAATGAACTTTCTGTAAAAACTGGCCAAACCATGGAAAGATCTCACCTCAGTAGAAGTTCTTGGGGTAGGCCATTCTAGAATAGCCTTCACCTTCTCTGGGTCTATCTTGAGACCTTCTACTGAGACAACAAACCCAAAGTACACTAGCTCCTTCTTCATAAAGCTACACTTCTTTAGATTAATAAAAAATTTCTCCTCTCTTAACTTCTCAAAGGCTCTCTGAATATGCATCAAATGCTCATCCAAAGTCCTACTGAAAATCAAATATCATCTAAATACACAATAACAAAACTTCCCAAAAACTCTTTCATTACTTCATTCATGAGCTGCATGAATGTGATCGGTGCATTGGTTCTAACCCAAAAGGCATAACTAACCACTCGTACATGCCCTCTTTGGTCTTGAAGGTAGTCTTCCATTCATCTCCCTCTCGAATATGGATCTAGTGATAACCACTCTTCAGATCAATCTTTGTGAAGTACTGAGCTCCACTCAAATAGTCCATCAGATCATCCATCCTTAGTAGGGGAAATTTTTACTTGATTGTTATCTTGTTTATCGCCTGGGAGTCTGTACACATCCTCCACTCCCCATCCTTCTTTGGTGCTAGTACTACAGGTATTACACATGGGCTCAAGCTCTCTCGAATCAAAACCTTTCTCAACAACTCTTGAACTTGTCTATTTAACTCCTCATTTTCTACCAGAGTCATTCTGTGAGCTGCCTTATTTGGCAGACTGGCTCCAAGGATCAAGTTAATCTGATGACTGATCTTCCTCATTGGTGGTAAACCCTCAGACACATTATTAGAAACAAATTCTTGAAACTCATCTAACAACCCAGAAAATTTTAGTGGCACTTTCTCACTATCCTCCTTACCCACTCTAGGAATCAATGCATAGCACACACGCTCATGCTTCATACCTTCTAAAAAATTTATTCCATCAACATAACATATTCTAGCACTATTGCATACCTCTTCTTCAGCCTCCTTTAGGGGTTTCAACTTGTGACAAACCCCATCCTTTGTCAAGGAATAAGTGTTTGCATGGCCATCATGTATAGCTCGCTTTTCAGACTACCACAACATCCCCAACAACATGTGACATGCATCCATGGGGATGATATCACAAAGTACCTCATCATGGTAGCTCCCGATCTTGAACTTCACCAAGCACTGCTCATTGACCAAAACTTTTTAGTCCTTTTGCAATTAGGCAATCCAATATGTATGTGGATGCCTTTCCCTCTTCAGCTTCAACTTTGTAACCATCTCCTCTGACACCAGATTATCGGTGCTCCCACTGTCAATGATGACATCACAACATTTTCCTTCACATTTGCACCTTGTGCAGAATAGATTCTTCCTCTGTTCAGGTTCCTTCTCTTTAGTCACCAGTGCTCTTCTAATCACTAGGGCTTCTCCCCATTTAGCATCATCTAAATGTTCAAATTGAACCTCCTCATCTGCATGTGCAACCCTTCCATGACCTTCCAGCCTTTTTTCTTCCCTTCCTTGATGTTGCAGACATTCATAGGATCAATATCCTTCACCACACTAGAAACATGTTCCCCTAAAACCACCTCTTCTGGATCCTTGTCTATATCTCCCTCATCCTCTACCTCTTTGATCACCACTATTTTGATCATGAGGACGGTAGAAGTTATTATTCTTCTGGTTTCGATTGATACCCACATCTTCATTTTTCTTCTCATCATCATTTCGACTTCTAGAAGATCTTCCACTGCCCTTTCCACTCTGACCTCCTCATCTTTTTTGCTTGCTATCAAATCTTTTGTTTAGCTTCTCTTCAACTTTCAGAGAAAACTGGTGCACATCCTTAATGGTGGTCATTCTGACCAAGCTTAGCTCCCCCTGAATGCTCATTCGTAATCCATTAAGATAACGAGCTACCTTCTCCTTGTTGGCCTCTAGATGACCCATTTTGATGATTATCTTGTGAAAATATTCAGTGTATTCTTTCACAGATTTTCTTCCTTGCTTCAACTCTTGTAATTTCTTTAGCAAATCTAGCTTGTAGTCCATTGGTATGAACTGTTTTTTTAGCTTCTCCACCATGCGATCCCATTTGGTGATCTTGCCCTTTCCTCTTCAATTTCTCTCCAACTGGACCTCTTTCCACCAAATACTGGCATGGCCTTTCAACTTCATTTTTGAAAACTTGACCCAAGTTGGGTCCTCTATCTCCTCACACTCGAAATATTCTTCCAACTCATTGATCCAATCGATCATCTCTTTTGGGTTCAAACTTCTGGAATAACTAGGGGCTTCTACTCTGGGTCTTTTCCCAATCTTTGAAATGGCCCTTGTCAACTGCATTTGGTCTTGATCAATTACTTCTTCTTCCTCTTCTACATTTGAATACTCCTCCTCTTCTTCATCCTCACTTTCTTCTCTCCTCGGGTTTAACCCTCTTCTCATATGCTCCTGCAATGCATCAATCTATCTCTGAAGGGCTTTGAAACCCTCAACTGCTAGTGGATCTCTTCCACCAACATTTATGCCACCTTGACCACCTCTAGCACTACCATGCCTACCAGGCATCACTCTTGGTGGCATCTTTCTTGAGCTCGACCCACAACCACGGTCTTGGTGTGAACTGCCTCATGATCGACGATTTGTCTAAACGCTCAAGAAAAACCTTGCTCTGATACCACCTAACGAGGGTGCAACCTGAGACACAAAATATTAACACAAAAAATAGAGAATGTTATTTTATTATTTTGAAAACCATCTTCTTAGATGTAGAGGATGTAATATCCTCAATTTCTAGAAATATGCAAACTACAGAATTACAGAAAAACCCCCTTTCACAGTATGTGAACTTGTGCCCCAAAAGCTACCCAAAAATTAGAAACCCCCCAATAAATAGAGCTCCCTTATGATTTTGGAGCCAAAACAACATTCAAATTTGAGTTTTGGAGGTTTGGGGCCAAAAATTACAACTTGAAATTCAAATTTCAAAAGAATATTCAAAAATTAGTATCCTCTAAAAAGTGCACCAACTTCCGGGAGCCATAAATTTTGATCTGGGACTTTGTTTTTCAAACCGTTTGAACCGTTGGAAAGGTCTTGGAGTCAAGAACGTGCTTATATATTGCTATTCCAATTTTGGAAAATTTCAGGGCCGTTTTGGAACAGTTTAGTGCCCCAAATTTGACAGTTTTGAGGTGCAATTATGGGAGACTAAAACTACAATATCTTTCAACCTAGGTATAGAAAAGAAAAAACGTAAGTTGGGAATTACATTATGACGAAAAAGGGTATCCAAAAATCAAAAAACATCTTAGAAACTACCAACATGAAATAAAACTTTTTTTTTGGGTGATGCAGGATTGCCCTTACACCACTGGATGCTCCTGCATCAATGTGACTTCAACTTGGAGGAAGCAATTTTTACTCTTTTTGGATCATCTAATTCCATGTCTTCCATCTCAAAGTATTTATCCAACTCTTGGATCCAATCTAGGAATATATCAGGGTTGAGCTTGCCTTTAAAATCTGATATATATTCTCCTTTAGAAATCTTATTCTTTGCACTTTCCCAAAACTATTGTGGTTTCCAATGCAAAGAGCTTTTAATCACCTTCAAAGCAAGTGGCAGACCATCACATTCTGCTTGCAACCACACTAAAAATAAAAAATATTTGCAAGCAAAGAATTTCAAGAAACAATAAAATCTAATTAATGAATAAATAATTTCTATGAGACTCAGAAAACAACAATTATTTCAAAAAAATCCATACCTTATGAGCTTAGATTTGTATCTATTGTGATTATAATTGACATCTTTCCAAAAGACCAGAAGCAGAAAAGTGACAAAACATCCTTAATCAAAACAAACAGACTACAGGGTATTACACTCCAACTCTCAAGGTTGCCAAACAGTATGGAGTGATTGAGTTGATCTGAATCATGGAGTTTTCTTTGCAGACTTTCTCTTAAATTTCTATGGCATTTTCAATTTTCTTCAAGGAATAAGTAAGGAATTTAATTTAAGTGTTTCTTATTATCAGTTGGTCAGCGTCACTTTCTCCACAATAGAATTTTATTCACATTTAAGTGTCTAGATGGCTATATAGTCCACAAAATTTAAGGATGGTTAATTTCTATGGCAAGTCAGTCATCCATCTTGAGAAAGTTTGTATGTTTGGGGTATGAAGCCAATACAAAAGCTCAAGCCTATAATCATTATAGTAGCCAAATAATTTCTATAATTTGTAATTACAAGTTACAACATAGGATTGGAAAATATTAACTTAGGTGCATTTGGATTAATCTGCATACTACATTTATAGAAAATGAGTACACTCTAAACTCCTTAGTCAAATTTAATTGCAGTATGGACAACTCCCACAGCTTTAGATAGAACAAAGAAATGTCTTCATTATGCATTTATAAACCATTTCAAAAAATTTACTACACTTAACTTACAACAAAAATTGATCATAATCATAGGCTAAAAATATAGAGGAACTTATATTGATTTGTGCCAGAGAATGTGGAAATGTATTGAAACTTTCGCAAGGATGTCAAGAACCTTGGATTTTTTCCTTCAAGATGAAAGATAAGAAAATAAGTCAATGATCAAGCCAATCCAAGCTAAAGTGTGCTTCCACAATTTCAACTCTAAGCTCAGGAATAGAAATGTTCTTGGCTCACAACCACTGCTTCCCAATCGTCTCATCACAGGTAAGAAGCTTCAAGGAACTTAGCGCACAAACAGTTGAAGGTAACATTGTCAAACTTGAACATTCTCTCATATTGAGCTCACCATTCACCCATATTGAGCTCACCGGTGAAAATGGAAAGAATTTGAGTATCAAATGCACTATCATTAAGCAACTCCCCTTCACCAAACAAATTAGACTCCTTGTTGTTGTTTGCCAAACTAGATCTCACATTACAGCATGCTAAGAAAAGTATCCATATGGGATTGTTTTAGTTCCCCTGTTACATGCTAGCAAACCAGTTTAGTGTTGATAAATATGGTAACAGAAGATCCAATATATAAAAGGAAAGGAAATACCTTAGAATGTCGTCAAATTTATCAAGTTTTTGCTTACAAGTTCCAGGTGAAATAGCAAAAGCATCATGCCTTTGTAGGTTTCAATCATAAACCCAAATAACCGATAGTGCATCACCACTGATTTTCTTGTCCTCTGGAAATAACTCCAAGCCTAAAAACACTAATCAAAGGAATCAATACCATCACATTTTGCTTGCACAGGCACTTCATAAAATGTGAAACAATTTGTATGCAAATAATTTCAGAGAACAACAAAATCTGATTAATAAATAAATAATTTTTATGAGACTTAAAAAAAACAATTATTTCAGAAAAATTTGTACCTCCTTTACTAGATTTGCATCTACAGTGATTAGAATTGGCATCTGTCATAAAATCCATAAGCAGAAAAGTAACAGAACATCCTTTGGGCCCAACAATGGTAATTAATAGAACTAGGGCTAATGTAAAAAGCCAACACGTTCACAAAAACACGATAGTTCTTTAAGCTCTTCCCCAACCGACTTCTGCTTCAGAATTTACCATATAATCTTGGAAATATGAGCCATCTAAGCATATCAAGATTATTTACATTACCAGTCCTGAAAGAGCTTCCAGTATCAATTAGAAAACTTGGGCAGTCGGAATATCTAGATATTTCAGTTTTCGAGGGTTTGAAAGAACTTCAAGAGAAAATAGGACAACTCAAGAAATTGAGGGAGTTTGATACGAGAGAATGTTCCCGTTTGAAGAGGTTACCTACTACTATTTGTCAACTAAGTTCCCTAAAGCTTGTTGTTTGTGATGAGAAAATTGGGAAAGTGGTTGCAGCCAACAAAACTTGTACTCCAGAGCTTAGAGTTGAAATTGTGGAAGCACACCTCCACTGTAAAATGCCAACACATTAAGCACATAGTGTTAGTGTCAATGTGACGGCTTTTTGTGCTGAGCCGTTGGTAATAGACCATGACAGAGGGGAGGACATATTCAAGATACCAATGGGTAACTCTTCAAAATCACTGCTTTGATCCAAGTTAAAATGATGTAAGATTGCTTGTGTTGAATTTGGATATATTCCAAATCCTTCACATGAGCTCAAAGATATTTTCTCAAAGTTCTATATTCTTCATAACTCTGTTTTTCAACAAGGGATGAAATCAATATCTCCAAGCGGACACTCTTGAATTGAGTGAGTGAGGATAAGACATTTAGACCATTTACTGTTGCCTTCCTCGTACCAATTGAACACCATAAAAAAATATGATTTTTTCATGGATTTCAAATATGGGGGAAGATTCAAGAAAGTATTCTGTCCCACTAAAGAGTCACAGAGCCTCTATCTCAGGGAAATTCATATCATGCCAGTGATTTTCCTCCATAGGGTCTGCATGTATAAATCACAAAGGAAATCCAATTAAAACATTTTGCATTAATTATGACTATTAGTTATATATGTTATATTCTCGTTATATTGAAGTTGAATCCAGTAATGGAAATAAGGGGAAAAGAGAGCTTATATTTGCAATACAGAAAAAGACGGTGGTTAGTGTTCAGCATGAAAAATCTGAGAAGTGAAAACAGCAATGTTGCATTTTGTTACTTATTAGGGAGCAGGACATTTAGAGAATCCAAAAAAGTAGTTTACAGAGGCAGTTGAGCTTACCCACTGAATAAGTGATTAGAATAATAAAGCCTTATAATAGGCTGTTAGAGCAGTGATGCAAACCTTAAGATATGAAGAAAATCATATTTGGAATTCAATTCTAATCTACAATTTGGCATCAAAGGTGAACGTAAAAATAGTGACTAATATTTCCAAAAAAAATTCGGGGCCGAAATGTTTTTGTAAGAGTTTTTGAATAACGCACCAGTGGCAATGGAGAGAATTTGAGTATCAAATGCACGATCAGTAAGAAACTCCCCTTTACATAACCTATTGCTGTCGACAACATTTTCTAGTTACAAGGTCAAATCTAGCATTACATCATACTGAGAAAAGTATAGCTCAGAGGCATTTCCATATGGGATTGTTGTACTTCCCCTGTTTAGAGCTGGCAAGTCAACTTAGTGTTGAAAAATATGATAACAACAAATCGAATATAAAAGGAAAGACAAATGACCTTAGATTTCTATTTAGATTTCAAGTTGAGACAATATAGCAAAAGCATCACACCTTTACAGGCTTTAAACATAAACGCCAATATCCAATAGTGCATCACCACGAATTTTCTTGTCCTCTAAAAAATAACCTTTAAGTCAAAGAAATATTCATCTACAATAGTGCCGCACCTTCTAAGGAGTCAATACTAGTCTGCAACAATCTAAAGAGCCCTTTATGTGATAATCTGATACATATTCTCCTTTAGAATTCTTGTTTTTGGCCCTTTTCCAATCCTCTTGGGGTTCCCCATGCGAAGAGCTCCCAAACACCTTCAGAGCAAGTGGCAGACCATCACATTCTTCTTGCACCTGCACATCATAAAATGCATAGAAAAATATTAGCACATCATAAATAATTGATAAATTATTTATTGGACTCAAAAAAACAACAACTATTTCAGAAAAATCCACACCTCCTTTACTATATTTGCATCTGTATCGCTTGAAATTGACTTTTGTCCAAAAGCCCAGAAGCAGAAAAGTAGCAGAGCATCCCAACAATGGTAATTGAGAGAGTTGTGTAGCGGGGATTGTGGATTTGTCTCTGGTAGTTATAGGAGTTTTGTATCCGCGAACCTTCAAATAATAAAATTTCCATACATTTTCAGCGGAAAACATAACAAATAAATTATCTACCAAAAGAAATATTTCCTATCAACCACAGAATACAACAAAACCAGTATATCAAGCGAGGGAAAACAAAGAATACGACCACAGTTTGGTATGTTCTAACTCATCTCTATTTATACACACAACATTCAAGGAGAGAATATCCCAGAATTTTATAAACGCTTAATAATGATTTTGCCGAAGTTGCAATGAAATCGGCGTTCTCAGCGTTTACGCGCATGAATCTGCAATAGATTTTTTCCCCCTCGGTTTCACAGTCCCTTGTGGCATTCGTTTCATATTAAAAGTGATTAGAGGAGGACACGTAAGTGGCAGAACAAATAAATTTCAAAGTTGCGTTGGTTGATCTTGCTTGCTGGTCAACCAACTACTTCCATTTGTGCTGCCAGGAAGCTGACGTTTCATAACTACTCAGACAACGTCTTAATTCTTCTAAATTATTTTACTAAGTCGTTAACTTTAAATATTTATATAAAATATAGATTCTTTAAGAGTATATTGTCACATTAAATTATAGATTGGTGGTATTTCTTATGTAAAAGAGTATTGTTTATTAATTTATTAAAACAAATAGTTTTTATTCAAAACATAATATTAGACATTATTTTTTTAATTATGTATAAGAATAAATAATTATTGCTTATTTCATAATTTTTTTTGATTTGTGATCTTTTTATATTTATTATTTGTGAATTGAAAAATTCAATTGAATGATTTCTTTGATTACATTGTCTTGTATATTTTGAATTTGAATTAATTGATTTCATACTTCTTTGAGTACCTATGAGAGAAGGGTGGAGAAGGAATTTAGAAAATTGAACTTGTATATTAGTTAACTCTATCATATTTTTAGGATTTCAAACAACTTAAATGTCAGTGACAAAAAACAATCCTTCATCTATTAAGGATGTCAAACAACTTAAATGTCACACACGATTATATGACAAAAAATATGTCAATTATAGACCATTCTAAAAGATAAAAACACACTTATTTATATATACAAAATATTGTTATTCATAAACAATATACTTTCAATGCATTAAAAAATAAATTTAATTATCATTTATATTGATGAATTAATAACATGATGCAATGTTACTAATTAAGAGCAAATAGACATAATGTTTAATCTTGGTACCCAAAAAATAAGATGATACTAACCCCATGTTCCCATAGTGCTATTTAAATATGTTTAGTGTTCCATCTATAATTTTTATTATGGAAAAATGATAATTTGGAATCTTTCCCTATTTTAAAGGAGCAGTTACTATTTAGGAATTGAAAATAAGCTCTGATAAAAGGAAGGAGGTTGGGAAGGAAGGAGGGAGTAGGTGGCTGGAAATAAGCTATGAAAAATTTACTTTGCTCCACAAATTTTTCCCTCTTTTTTAATATTTGCTTTTGATTTTGATTTACTACACAAATTTTAATACCATAAATACAAGTTCAAGATGATTAAAAATAAGCAAAAAATTAAATATTCATGAGACCACAACTCCACAAATATTTTTTAAATTAGTTGAGAAATGCTAACTAAAATAAGCTAAACAACTGCATGAGAACCTGTGATCATTGAAGTTTTTTCTACATACTTTAATCTTAATTTTTTTTACATTTTCAATTTATTTTATCAAAAATGTCAGAAATATTTTTCTTATTATCAAATGTTCAATGCCAAAGTTCCTCCACATTAGAGCTCTCCTATTTCCTCCATGAAATAAATGGCTAATTTTATTGTAAATCAATTGTTTATCTTCATTAAGTGTTATAAATTTGGCGGCATGGAGTCATATAATTCTGCACTTCTTTCTTTGCAAGAATAAGCTCTTTACATGTTTTTATATTCTTGACAATTCAATGATGAATTCACACCCAATTCTATTTTGAGATCATTATAAAATTATCAAAATAAACAGCAGAGTATATTATTCCACAAAAAATTATTATAAATTATAAATTTAATAAAATATACTTAAAAAATGTAGGGAGGCTCAATAATTCCCTTAAAAATCTAAAATCTAACATGGCACTTAACTGGAACTATGACACATCTACAACTCTTACCAATGATAGATTCAATTTTTATTATTCCAACATACATTACAGTGGACAAATTCAAGAAAGTAAGTAATTTGTACATACAACAAAGTATTGAAAATTGGAAACTTAAAGTGCATTTGGATTAATTTAACCTACTTTCACAGAAAATAGCAGATATTAAATTTAATTGTTGTGCAGACAACTTCAACCCATTTACAAATTTAATTGATTATCTCTTAGTATAGAGAATACATTCATTATGTACGTACAGTCCAGAAAAAAATGTTTACTTCACTGAACTGCCATAAAATTGATCATAATCATAGGTTGAAAATCTAGAGGACATTTATTTATTTGTGCCAGTGCACATGAAAAATAACAAAAACATTACAAAGTATAATAAGATACTTTGATCTTGTCCTTGAAGATGAGACACAAGAAAAGAAGTCAGACATCAAGCCAATCCAAACTAAAGTATGCTTCCACAATTTCAACTCTAAGCTCAGGAATAGAAGTATTCTTAGCCCGCAACCACTGCTTCCCAATCTTCTCATCACAGGTAACAAGCTTCAGGGAACATAGTTCACAAACAGTTGAAGGTAACGTCGTCAGAACGGAACACTCTCTCATATCAAGCTCCCTCAAATTCTTGAGTTGTCCTATTTCCTTTGGAAGTTCTTTCAAGCCCTCGCATAGTGAAATGTCCAGATATTCCAGCTGTTCAAGTTTTCCAATTGATGCAGGGAGCTCTTCTAGGTATGGTAATGCCGATAACCTTAACATTCTTAGATAGCTCATATTTCCAAAATCATATGGTAACTTTTTAAGCAGATGACAGTTGGTAATAGAGCAGGACAGAGTGCAGGGCATATTGCAGATACCCAGGGGTAACTCCTCCAAATCATTACTGTGGTCCAGGTTAAAGTCTTGTAGCTTGGTGAATGTGGATATATTTTCAAATCCTTCACATAAGCTCAAAGATAGCTTTTCTAAGTTCTTCAGTGCTTCAATCCCCTGTTTTCCACCAAGGGGTGAAATCAGCCTCTCCAAGCGGACGCTCTTGAGTTGAGTGAGTGAAGATAAAACATCTAGACCTTTCACTGTTGCCTTCTTTGTACCGCAATTGGCTATCATCAGAAACTTTAGCTTTTTCATGGATTTCAGAAATGGGGGAAGAAAGTATTCTGTCGAAGTGAAGAGTAACAACAGAGCTTCTGTTTCGGGGAAATTCATATCATACCAATCATTTTCCTCCATAGGGCCTGCATGTATTAATTACAAAGTAAATCCAGTTAGAAAATTGTCCTCTAATAGTGACCACTAATTATACATGTGAAATTCATGCACATGCCAGCAGAGTTACCTAAAAGAGTGATGTGAGCCTTATTCTATTCAGAAAATCAAATTTGAAAATTCAATTATTTTCTATAATTGGACATTAAAAATTATGGTTAGCATTACAAAGTAATCTTTTTGACCAAAATGCATGTGTAAGAGTTTTTGAATAACTCACCAGTGAGAATACAGAGAATTTGAGTATCAAATACTCTATCTCTGAACAATTCGCATTTCCAAGGCAAACAACCGTTTTTTCTTTCTACGAACAACCTCTTGCGTCGGAGTATGTTGTCATGGTATCCCAAAGACAGGGCTAAATCTGTTATTCCATGGCGCCGGAAAAAGTATAGCTCTGAAGCGTTTCCATATGGGATTGTTGTACTCCCTCTGTTAAGTGCAATCATGTCAGCCTAGTGTTCAAAAACATAATTAAAATAAATCAAATATATAAAAGCAAAGGCAATTACCTTGGATTGCCAGTTAAATTTAACTGATTTCTGCTCGCCAGCTCTGATAAGATGGCAAAAGCATCAGGCCTTTGTAGCTTTCGAACATAAACCCAAATATCCAAAAGTACATCAGCACAGAATTTCCTGTCTGCGGGAAATAATCCCAAGTCTAAGAGATATTCCTTGCGTACATCATCTAAAGAGTCAATACAGATCTGTGGCAATGTAAAAAGGCCTTTTCTGTGATAATCTGATCTATATTTTCTTTTAAAAATTTTCTTCGTTGCCTTCTTCCAAGCCTCGTGCGATTCCACATGCATAGAGCTTGCAATCATTGAAACCATTTGTTAAAAGTATTTACAAAACGGCCAATTTCTTTCCAATTTGAAGATTAGTGCTGCGTAATCCTTAGCGCCTTGTCCTTACAGTGGTTCTTTTCTGTGATTTCTTCTCTTTGCAATGCCAATAGAAGTGTATTCTTTATATCAGGGCAAAAGTTGACTCGGTTTTCACTAGTGAAGTTGCAATGAAATCGGCATTTTCAGCGTATACACGAAGAGATCTGCATATATTTATTTGCTCCCACTCATACTCTCTTTCGCATGAATTTGCATAGATTCCATTTCTTCCCTTTCATACTCTCCTTTCTATGAATCTGTAAGAGATCTTTCCTCGCGTAAATGTGCATGGATTTCCTTTCCTTTCATTCATACTCTCTTCCCCAATAATGTGTAAAAGATCTTTCCTCGCATGGGTTGTGTATTGTCTTGTCGCATTCCTTTAACGTTAAAGAGTGATTTTAGAAGGACATTGTTGAACTGGTACAACAAATTAATAACGAAGTCTGGTAGTCTGGGTTCGGGTTTGCTTCCATTCCCGCGTAGAGGAAGCTGACTTTTCCCGGGGTTTGTTTCAACCGTGGAATATGTCTATACGTAATATAAATATAAAAACACAGAGGAGCCTTTTATGACCGGGTTTCGCGTCTCGTTTAACTTAATAATTGCTAAGTTGACCTTTTATTGGGCCATCTTTTATTTATTTTTAAAATAAAATATTTATACTAGGATAGTATCTTCAAAATATTATACCGTGGTGTTCAATTATAAAATGGTGATATCCCTTATATTTAAAGGGATACTGTTTATAGATTATCATATATTTATTTCGAGTGTTAATTTTTTAAATATAAAATTAAAGAGTGCTTTTTAGTTATTTATAATAGAAGATAATGATAAGTGTGGTTGTAATAGTTTTAATAAGCACTTTTCAAATGCAAGACATAACAATCATGAAACTATTTAAATCTTATACCCACAAACACTCTCATCCAAATGCTAATGATAATTCAAGGCAAGTGGTGGTAGCTCCATTAGAACTTACTTATCCCTCCAAGGAAGCTAGTACACATCACTACTCAAGAAACATATTATTTGCAAGTGTTTTTTTCTTCTTGCAAGCCCACTCTTCTTTATATACAATATTTTTGCAACCTTGTGTCACATTCCCAAGGTGGCATGGGTTGGATTGCATGGTAGTTGATGCCACAACTCACACTAGATAGTTTTTTAGGATTTATGACCACTTATTAACAAAGATCCATAATAAGTCCTATATGACCATTTCATTAGAACTCATTCATTTCTCTACAAAGCTCAAGGTGATGCCTTCTAAAAAATCCTATAGCATTAGGTGGCTAAACTTTGCTACTAAGTGCATGTTGTGGATGTGTACATAGCTAGAGGAGCTCATATTAAATCCAAACTTAATTGTTGAGGGTTGGAAACCAAGATTTTTAGGAGTTTTTCTAAGCCTTCTAGTATCATAACTTAATTCATCAAATAAAATTTATAAAGAAATAGATAAACACATTGATGACCCTTTTAAAGTTTCGAAGGCTCTATTTAACACTATAAAATGTGTTAAGGCCTAAAAATCTTTAGAAGATCAGGGGATGGATTTCAAACAATGCTTGGATATAATCCATTATTGTGTCTCTTGTTGGAAATTTGGTTGTCATTGATGTCAAGGGGGTGATCTAAGAAGTAGTGGATCAGATTCTGGAAGATTTGGAGAAATATGGTGGAAAGGTGAGCATGTTTCACAAGTGTTGCAAAGTTGCTCAGAATGTTGTATTTTTGTCATGAAATGTTGTTATAACACTGCAGAGGTTGCTTCTTGATGTTTAAGGAGAAAACTAAGGCCACATTAGTTATGGGTTTCTTAAGAAGATTCAATTGATGTGGCTTGCATGATTAGAGAAGGTGGAATGAGCTCAGAAAAGATCTCCTCATGCTTGCTAACTAGGGTTTGGCAGATAAACCCTAAGTTTGAAAGTTATGGCGTTCATTAGAAATTCTATTTTTGAGTTGACTATTTATGAGCAGAACTACAGGGTACTTAAGTTATTACTTCAGTCATTGAGCTCGTTGGGTAACTGGCCCCCTCATCCTAGCGCTTCAAGTTGATGGTTTGTGTGCATCGCATAAACCCTTCACTTCGATGTTTGCACTCATAGAAATCAATCCTTAACCGTGATGTGCGATGTGCTCGTGATGAAGATTTGACAGTGTGTATTAATGGTTGGAGATCTGACGGCTATCACATTGTTTTCTTCATATCACGATTCAAAGATCAACTCAACGTATGCCTCATGTGATATATGCGATGAAGGTTGATCAACACTAGCGATCAACCTTGCTGAATTGAACAGTCCTCGCTAGCCTGCGAAGTATGTGGTGGGGTCCTCATCTTTCCCAACAAGATTTCAAGCTAAGAAAACGTGTACTGTGGGACCAAAGAAGCAATAGGCTCTTCTAGTGGAAGGTAACATCACCAATGACACATGGTGAGATATCACTCACATCGATGTTGTGAAGCTAGGAGTGAGGCTTTGTGCGATATATGATAGATGGTGGAAGATGACATCAATGATGGACAGGTGGAAGATGCCCACTGTCCCACTGAAGACTCGGTGGGTCCTTGGCTCAACCTTGCGGTATTGCGGGATTGTGACATGTGTGCTCGAAGATAGGTAGTGGCTAGTGACTGCATCGCATACTCAATTCACATCGTCGTTGTGAATTGAACTCTAAAGGAAGAATATCAATGTGTGATATATTGTGCATCCTTTTCAATGGTGGAGATCTTAAGGTTGATATCGAACGATGATCACATCATCTTTTCATGTTGCAAATATGAAGGTTGACATTCAAAGTAAAGTTACATATGTTAAAATGGGTGCGATGTTATAAGATCAACACTGCAAATTAAAAGAATATCATCCAATGATTTTGTTTTAAAGATATTGTGATAAATGAAGAATGGTTGATCATGGTGTGGAGACATAAAGTTAATGGCCCAAATTCAAAGATAAAGATCTAAACAGTTATGATAGTGTGAATAAGGCTTTCAGCTGGAAACCGACTCTGTGCATGAATTTAATTGGTCCAATTGCACTAGCGACCAATGTAAATGAATATTTGATTTACAAAATGAAAATACAAATTGCAAAAGTGTTTGGGATCAAAATCAAATCGTATAATCAGGGGAATGTATTAAATGTATATCAGAATTTAGGGTTTTATAGAGAGCCATATTTGGAAAATTCATTGAATTTGATTTTGATGAATGAGTGAGGCTCGATACAAAGGTAGCTTGTTGAAGAATATAATATGAAAATCCTAACAAAATATTTTTATGAGTGTGTGAATCTCAAGGAAGCCACTACAGGGCAGTGAAAGAGATACAAAACTAAAAATCAAAATTTTAACTAAGTGTGTGGAGATAGTTGCACTCAGGGCAGAGACTGAAAATAGTGCATGTTGTAGAGAGTATTCCGAGCTCCTTAAAGTGGACAAAGAATGTACTAATAGATAAGGGAAGGTGCAAAGTAGAGAATTGTGTTTTAGAGGAAACAGTAGAGGTTTGAGCAATTATAAATTGAGTTGCAACATTAAACTGTGTTGAATAAAACAAATTGTAATACATTGCATTGTAAATCTGATTGGTGGGTGTCATCAGATATTTGGGTAGGTGCTAAGATTAGGGATGTGGTGCTTCCTTGGGGTAGGTGCTCCTAAAACTAGGGGATTGGTGTCTCCTTAGGGTTGGTTCCCATAAAAAATTTAATAAGAACATTTGATTGTGACACTGGATTACGATAGTAGATCCTAAAAGCATTTCTTATTGTGGTTTTTCCCATATTGGGTTTTCCACATATATCTTGTGTTATGCGTTATTGTATGTGCATGTTTATCTCTCTGCTTGTGTTGTTTCCATCTACATTGAAAAGGTTAAAAAGGAGTATGTGTGAGTAAAATATGTGTAATGAATAATAAACACACCTAATAAGACATTATATCAAGAGATTTAAACAACAACTAATCTAATTGAAGCAGGAAATCTCTTAAAAGAGTCTTATTTCTCTCTATCTCCAAAGATTTATTAAATCACTGTGGCTCTCAAATTGTGTAAGCAAATGTGTGATTGTTAAAATGACAATCTAGAGAATGAGAGATTGTTAAATGTAGGAATCTAATCCTATGTAATGATTGCTAAATGATATGGTGATGATACTGTTCATGAAATTGACATGAAAATGATAAAACAAACTACAATGAACTATGATACAGCTAAATGAAAAGCCATGATTGTTATATGATATTCTAAAATGATTTGCTAATTATTATTTGTTGTTTACTCAAATGCTTAATTGCTCTAATGTTATTTCTGCAGAGTAAGATTGCATAAACTTGGGATCCATTTCCTATAGAAAGATGTTATATTTATAGATTCTTGACAACATATTTGTGATGTGGCAACAAGTAAGGGTTTGGATTTGATTTAAAAGATTCAATGGTGAAAGATGAAGAATTCTTAGAAGATTATGAAGATTGTTCCTCCCCACAAAAAAAATCAGCCAGAGGATAGGAAGAATTAATGTAAGAAGACAACCAAATTGATTTCCAATTTGTCTATAATTTGTCTCCAAATTTATCTGTGAAGGCCAAGTTGAATTAATTAGATATAAAATATCTAATTTTGTTGGTGGATATGACGAGTGAAAAGAGGAAATAGCTGTAGAAATATGTTTTAATTGAATATTTTCATTTATTCAATTAGCAAAAGAGGATATTTAATTTAATAAAACAAACTATAGAAATTTGTTTATTAAATAAACATGGAAGAAATGTGGTAATTAAATAAAAAAAAGTATGTGAACTTTTTAATTTAATTTAGATGAAAGAGAATAGATAATTAAATAAAAAAAGGTATTTGAATTTGTTTATTTAATTAAGATAGGATAATGTTATTAAGATATAATTATAAAAGAATTCGATAATAATAATTAAATAAAACAAAGTATGTGATTTGTTTATTCAATTAAGATGAAATAATATGATAAAGATAGAAGAATTAAAATGTGAACTATATAAATAAATATTTCCATTTATTTATAAGTAGATGAAAATAGAAGGGTTAATTAATCAAATAAATTGTATTTAATTAATTAGATTATCTAGACCATTTTTAGGTGTATATAGAATTAATCTGCTAAAACTCTTTAGGGCTAGATTTTAAGTGATCTACTGATTCACCCCCTCTTAACTTAGAATATTGTGTTCCAACAATTGGTATCAGAGCCAGGTTCCCTAGGCAAAGCTTAATCAACTTGCGTATATCTTGGGCAAGTGAAAATAATGGCCAGTCAAGAAGGTTCTTCTACAAATAAGGAACCTAGGTTTAATGGATTAGATTATACCTTCTAGAGTATTATGATGGATAGATACTTGGGATCTTTAGGGTTTGAATTTTGGATGTATGTTAAGAATGGTTATACACCACTAGCTATAAACCCTACTGATGTTGTAGGAAAAAAGGATTATGAGAACAATGCAAAGGAAAAACATACTATTCTTTGTTGTTTGTCTAGTTTAATGCTTGTCAAAGTCATGTCAAACTGCACATGATGTCAGGAAGAAGTTGAGAAGAATTTATGAACAAGATGACAAGGTAAATTTGGAAAAGATGTAAATTCTCATAGTGAAGTTTGAAGGTCTAAGGATGAGGGAAGAAAATATTGCAGATTATCTTCTAAGAGTTGATGAAATAGTAAACTCAATTAGAGGATTCGAAAAAGAAGTAAAAGATAGTCATTATGCAAAAGGGTATGTGTAGGATCATCATGGGGCAAAAAGTGGTGATGTGATGGGTATGTGTAGGATATGTGGCTAACGACTTTTATTTTACCTAAAATTGATGAAATGAGAAGAGTTTCTAAAGGAGATTCTCAGCTTTCCACCAATATAAATTATGCTTTACTTTAAATTTAGTAAATAATTATTGTTCATTTTCTATTTGAATTACGACTAAAGTCCTGATTGATAGGCTGATTGAAAAAAATCTATAGCTTTCAAACGGTATCACATTTTTTGAATCTGAAACATAGGTCACATTCTATGCTCCATACTATAGGATTAAAAAATAATAATTTGAATTTCATGAATTTTGGACCAAGTTAAGGTTGTCCGACATATGAGTTTTATATTTTTTAAAAGTTGTAATAAAAAATCATAATTAATTACTTTACTTAGAAAAAATTACAAAAATATGCATCACATCGGACATGAGTCCTCTACTTATATCTAAAATCTTAAAAAAAATATTATCATTTTATTGTGGTTAGGTGGTGAATAGACACCTACTTCATATTTTTTCCTTAAAATTTAAGTACTACTGCATTGAAATTTCAAAATTTCACTAAACAATTTAAAAAACCTAGCAGTTTAGAAACTACATTCAATTTTCTACAAATTCTATTCTTACATATTTTTGAAATAATATAGATAACTTATTCAATTTTTTACGTCAAGTTGCCTAACTTTGATTTTTCTAAATTTTTTGCCACTGAAGGGCCTGTTTTTTCCATGATGATCCTGCACATACCTAAAAGGTTTTAAGATTCATGACTACTAAGTATGATTCCAAGATCTTTACAATAGAGGAAGGAAGAGATGTTGACAAACTCAGTCTTGATGAGTTGCATGACATATTCACTACATATGTGATGAGAATGGAGAATGAAAAGCCATCTAAAAGGGAATCTACATTTAAGGCTCATAATAAGGAGAAGCATGAAGCACCCAAGAAAGCTAAGGAAAAAGCAACCATATCTGGGCATGAAGAGACTGATTAAAAAGAAGCAAATTTCATCAGAAGACTTAGAAGGGGCTTTGAAAAGTATAGAGGTAAGTTACCCTTGAAATGCTTTGACTTTGGTAAAGTAGGTCATTTTGTTGCTAAATGTCCATACAATAAGAAGGATAACTCTGAACAAGAAGTAGATGGTAAAATGAAGAAACCCTACATCCCCAAGAGAAGAAGTTTTTAGAAAAAGAAGAAGAGTTTATACATCCAAGAGGATAGTGATGTATTTGATGACTATAATAGTTCGAATGATGAACAAGATTGTGCCTTTATGATGAAAGAAAATGAATTTATTTTCATGGAAAAATAATTTGAAGAATAGAAGGTTGGGAAGGTTGAAGACCTTAGTAAAGAAGGTGAGTAGGAAGGAGAGGTTGATCTAGAAGGAGAACTCATATGTGCATTAGATGAGATTCATGACCTAAGGGAGGAGATTAAGAGGTTGAAAAAGGAGAATAAACATTAGAAGAAACTTCCTAAAAAAGAGTCAGACAAGCTAACCAAGAATCTTGAAGAATCTAACCAAATTGTGGTAAGCTTGAAGCTACAAGTGGAAGAATCCAAGAGAATTGAAGAAGTAGTCAAATCCAAGTTGCATTCTGAAGTTGACAGATGTATGAGGTTAGAAGAAGAAATAGTTGCCTTAAGAAAATATTTGGAGAAGGCTAGAGAGAAAAAATAGAAAAAAGTTCTAAAATTGAAAGGAGAATTGAAGATTCTTAATGGACTGTTGAGTACACAAAAGCCCTCAAATAAAGAAAAATCTGATTTAGGCCTTGAGAAAGGGAAAATCACATTTATGGATGCTTTTGCAAAGCTATATGAGAGATTTAGAGTAGGAGAAAAGCCTACTTCAAATTTTGAGCGAAGTTGCAAGGAGGACGCTACTGGAGAGGAGAAGAAATTTACCGCAAAGAAGAAGAATAACCAATTTGTTCCTAATCATCAAAAGAGGAGGCATACCTTAAGAAGAACTGATGTTGATGGTTTCACTTGGGTGAGAGATTTGAATAATCCAAGCCAAAGAGGACCCCCTCATCATACACAAGGAAATGCTATGACCTAGTACTCTTCATACTTTTATGGGTACTATTATACATGCAATCATTTTGGTCATAGGGCTAGAGAATGTAGAATAGCTCCTAAAAGGAGTACAAATTTTATGAGCAACAATCCATTTTCCCCTTTGGTAGTGTAAGAGAGGGGGGCCACCACGTGCAAGACCTCAGGTCACAGAGGGTCAAGATGCGAGAGGCTTCCCTAACTTAGCTCAACTAAGTGCAATGTTTAGGGTATGTAAGGCAAGGGTAGCAAGGACCGTAAGGCCTCTCAGCTACTCAATAGCCCAAAATGTAGAAAGAGGCTAGGCAAGCTAGTTTCTAGGCTTAACACTTTGTTTCAGAAAGCTATCTATTTAAGGACAAAAGCACAGACTTTGGATGACAACATGGCGCCCTGGTGTCTCAAAAGCACATTGTAGTCTGTACAACCAGACAATGACAAAGATAAGGTCAAGCCACTAAAAACTAGCTAATAGCCTAGCAAGCTAACTAAAGGGCCAAAATGACAAAACTAAGTAAATTAAATAATCTCTAATATTGTAAAGTAAATAAGCAAGAGTGATAAAGATGAGGAGAATCTCACCAATGAACTCATTCACCAGCTGATCCTCCGAGAGATCACACACCTACACACAACAAGAGAGAGAAGGTTGGGTGGTTGTATAGGGTCTTGCCTCAGTTAGACCCTCATTTAGGTGTTCCCACCTCCACATAAATTTGAAGGAAAAGAGATAAAGAAGTGATAAATACACAAGCACTACAAAAACAATACTATGCTACTCAACCAAGTGATAGAGGAGAGGAGAGGGAAGCTTACCACCTCCACCAAGAGCACTCAAGGTTGCTTGGGGGAGAAATTAGAGGAACTCAATCCTTTGTTGTAATGGCATGGTCCCAAACATGCTCTACCAAAGTGATGGAGTGTGATATTGCTGCTATGGAATGCTTGGAATGCTTGGAAGTGAGCTTGTTAGAGTGAGTATGAGAGCCAGGTCTGTTCCAGATTTCTTCCAACCTCCAAATGCAAGTTCAAAGACTGATTATGAAGGAATGAGAAAGAAAATGGCCATATTCAAGTCAGGTGGTTGAAGGAGGCGTTACAACTTTGTTGCCAATGGGAAGAGTAAGGCCTCTATTAGCTCAGCCGCAGGAATCTACCAGGGAAGTAAGCATGCCACGCGGATGTCTGCGCATCGTGTGGGCATCCCCGAGAAAAATGCCTACACCTACACACAAAACATGCACCAAGTGGACTGCCATCAGTGGGATGAAGTAATTTTAAGCCTTTGACTTAGGTTTTCTAAAGTGTATAGAGGCAAAAAGGGGAATTGCGCTTAGGGTGCAAATTCACTCTTATACATTTTCCCCCCATTTTAGCGAGCAAGAGTATTGATGAGTGCTCGATAAAGTAGATCAAGAAGAGAGTAGGGTTAGAAAAGTATACCTAAATCGTCAAGGAAGCAGTGCTCGTTCTAGCAAACCCAAGGTTGCAAGTGATGCAAAGGACTTTATAACTACTTAGAACTATGAAGTTGGAACAATAAAGCATCTTACAGGTCTGTAGACCTATAAGAAGGCAACCCCCAAGATCTCTCGCATGGAGGAATCCCCAAGGAAGTAGATCTCGCAGAATCATGAAGCGGTGACATGTCTATACATAGATCAAATGTGTCTAAAGTGTTGATACGTCTACCTGTAGATAGGACACATCTAAAAGCAGTGAAATGTCTACCCGTACATAGATCATGTCTAAACCATCAATACGTCTACCCACAGATAGGACACACCTAAAAGCAATGACATGTCTTCCTGCAGATAGATCATGTCTAAAGCATCAATACATCTACCCATAGATAGGATGGATCTGAAAGTGGCGACAAGTCTACCCACAGATAGAACATGTCTAAAAAGTGGCCGGTCACGTAAACTAAAAAAAATTCAAAGGGGTCCCTCAGGAACCCTTCAAAAGGAGAGGGGTCCACTCAAGGAACGCACTATTTGAACAGTAAGGTCTAGTCAGGCTACCCCCAAGCTAGACATAGAAGGGTCCATTCGTCATAAAGGCTTTTGAAGAAAGGGTCCCTAGGGAACCCGCCGTGAAGAAGAAATTGAGTCCACTCAAGGGGCACACAATTCAAAAACAATTGTTTTCCTTAGAGTGATTTGTCATCAAGGAATCCTTTCGAAAGATGTTCACTTCATCAAGGAATTTGAAAGGAAGGTCATGCCTCCACGAGAGGGGAAGTCAAAGCAGTTCCCACTTCAAAGGAAGGTCTTCAAGTACTTTCTTTACGAACCTATGATGAAGGAAACATGTTTCGTTAGGGTTTCAAGTTGAGAATACCACTTTAAGGAAGATATGTCATGAAGAATTTCAAGAAAAGATTCATTTGGTAATGAATACATTTTCTAAAAATTAGAGTGTTAAAGAGGAGTGTTTCACACATAGGAGGGACAACTTAGACAAAGAAGAGAGAAAGATAAAGAGAAAGAAAAAAGAAAAAAAGAAAAAATACACACAAAGGACAGGGGATCTGGTTTGGTGGTGTAAGATCTGTCCAAGCTCATATAATAATAGGAAACCACAATGCAAGGTGAGAGATCATCAATCCCCAACCAAATCAGGAAGAATGCATGGAAACAAAGTAAAAATAAAAAATTGGGTCAACATGGAAGGGAAGCCTAAATGCCTCCAATGCTTTGCATCATCCCCAATTTATCAAAAGTCAATCACAAACATGGAAGAGTGATGGTACAAATAGAAGAAGGCTTACGACACAAAAAACACACCTGTATCCAAGCACCAACAAGGGTGACAAGGGTCATCCAAGCACACATAGCAGGAGTACAGGGGAACACATCACAAAACACACACACATGATCAAGAAAAAGGGGACTTCCTCCTAACACTGATCATCTAAGAGGTCATATGCTTCCCAATCTAGATCCCTTTAAGGGGAAGGAGGATGAGCTTGCAAGGGTGGAATGTTAAGAGGAGGGGCATATGGTCCTCTCACAACAAGGGCCAAGGAAGAGGGCCCCTCAAGGTCCTCTTCACCGAGCTCTTGCAGAGTCAAGGACAATGATTTTGTAAAGATTACCGATAAGGTTGGAACTTCATCCATGGAATTGAACATGTATCCCATGGAAGCATTATGTTTATTCTCGACGGATGGTGTAGGTTGTACCTGAGATCCATCAATAGGCTCACCGAATGATTCGGGAGAGGAAAAAAAAATAGGAGAAGCTGGGACTGGTTCTGTCACAAGGACAAAACAAGTCATCACGAGGCCACCTTGTGAAGAAGGTGGAATCCTCTCACGTCCTTCAATGCCCGAAGGACCAGCCTCCACCTCTTTCTTTGTTGGAGGAGGTGAACTCCCTATAGAAAAAGTTAGGGGCGTAGAGGAAGAGGAGGATAAAACTGCAATGAACATGACCGAAGAGTTAACCATGTCCACAGGCTTAGGGGAGGGCTGAATATCTAGGACAGACATCAGCAAAGGTAGCTCTACTGAAGGAGCGATAAACATATGTACTCATTTAGGGTTAGGCGCGTTTGTGCTCAGAACAGAAACCGAGAGTGGATTAGGTAGAAGAGACACAACAGGAAGGGAGGAAGAAGATGTTGTAGGGGGCCCTGAAGTAGGGGTAGAAATTCCTTCCTCCTTTTGTTGTGAGGCAGTTTTCTTAGCCAGGAGATCCTTTCGCCAATGCTTGCACTTTTGTGCAAGGTAGTTGCTACGACTCTTGGAGTTTGAAGCCAGAGCTTGTGAAGGGATGGGAGGTTCCTACTCGACCATAGGAATGTCTACTATGGCTGTTTCGGGAAAAGGAACAGGTGCCTATACAAGAGTACGGGTAGTAGGCTAAGGAGTGATAGGAGGAGTTGACTCAAGAGCCTCAACAATGTGCCTCTTTCCGTTCGTTTCCTTGGGAGTAGGAGCAGTAGGAGGCCATGGATCAAATTCTCTGCGAGAACCTTTCTTCCTACCGTATAAGTAGTACCATGGTCTGGGAAATTCATTAGGGAGGTCCATGATTCTAATCTTGGGTCTACACCAAGGAGGAATCATTGGACTTAAAGGATAGCCACCAGGCTTGCTCATCCAATACTCTTCCCTGGAAAGGGGAGAGGACAGGGTAGTTTGAGAAAAGGTCTTTTCTTTGCCTTTACGAGAAGGAGGGGGAGTCGTCATAGGCTTCTCCTCTTTCTTTGGGGAAGAGGGTACTGACAATGCAACCTTTTCTTTGCCTTTGCAGGAAAGAGAAAGGGTTGGCATGGGCTTCTCTTTCTATTTTGGAGGAGTAGTCTCAAGTAGGGGCTCCTTCTTCTCTTCTAGGGACGAGGAGGTGACAAATTTTTCTGTTGAAGGAAGGGTTAGCTTTGGCTCCCCTTTGCCCCCTGGTTTGTACTTCACATAGTTCTTGTAAAGTAGGTCCATTCTTGGAAGAAGCAGACCAACTAGGGAGGGCCAAAAGTGATCCAGTGAATATCCATCATGAGATACCAAAGGCTGATATCCAGTATCATGTACTACATGCACGACACCCTCGTGGGAAAACTTTAAACATTTGTGGATGACGAAGGCGATCCCATTCATGGAAGCCAACCAGGGAATGCCTAGCTTCACTCTAAATAGGTCCGAATCTAGGATGACATCAAAGACTGTGTCAATAGTCCTAGGTCCAACTAGGATGGAAAAAGTGAGCAATCCATAGGGTTTATGATTCATATCATCGTGGGTATAGATGGTAGATTTTGTTTCTCGATACTTCTCTTTTTGCAATGAGTTCAACACTAATTTTTCTTCGGTAATGATATTCACACGACTCACAGGGTCTATCAAGACTCCTATCACAATGTTACCATTAACATGAGTGGGAATGTAAAGAGGTGAAGGTTTGTTGTTTAAGGGTAGATCTTGTGCTGTAAATGTAATATCCGGTAAAATGGGTGCAGGTGGAATAGTAGAAGTTACTGTGACCATATTAACATAGGCCTCAAATTGAGAAACAGATTCAGTGGGATCAACAATCATGTTAGCAGAGTGTGACAGAAATGGGTCCATGTATATCTACAATTCACTATATTATTTTTCCACTGATTTGTTAATGTTCTATTTATTCCTGTTGAGATGAATGCTACCATCCTCGATGCGGTCTTGTATTTCATGATGCAACCACATGCAACATTTGGTATCATTTCCATTAACACAATGGTACTAACAATAAACACTCCCATCGTACCAATTAGGATAAGGTTCCTTGTAAGGCTTAGGGATCAACAAAGTTATGATCTTATCTTTTAACAACTTTTGAAAGATGAAAGTATAAGATTTGGATAACTTTGTGAATTTCTGATTGCATTTGAGGTTGTTGTCATCAACAGTGGCTACTACATTTGCAACTACCTTTCCTTTCTGAGAGATTGACACGATGGATTTCCCTTCAGAACGGGAGCGCGAGGAATATCCCTTGAACTGAGCAACCATTTGTTGGCACTCTCGTAAAGTTGCACACAAATGCGCGAAAGAGGAATATTTCATCAAGACAAACTTCTCTTTCCAAGGCCTTTGTAAGTTTCCTATGAATACCTTCTACACATCAAAATTGGGTAGCTAATACGAGATTTGTGAGAGAAGTGCTTGATAACGCGCTATGAAATTAGTGATCTTTTCATTGTCTCCTTGCTTACATTGGATGAGATATGAGAAGGTCATCTTTGGCCTAATGTTTGCTTGGAAATTTCTAAGGAATTGGTTAACAAGTTGATCAAATGAGAAAATAGAATTATCAGGCAAGGAACAGTACCACTCGAGTGTTATGTCCTTTAGAGACTGGGGAAATAGTTTAGCCATTAAGGCGTCATGATGGAAGCAATAGATGTAGAGAGGGTTAAAGGCAGACATGTGTGTCTATAGATCTCCCTTACCACCAAACTTTTCAAACTTTTGGATCTCCATTCCCTAAGGAAAGGGAGTGTTTAAGATGGCAACCGACAATGGGATATGTTGGAAAAAAGGCTAGAAAATAGGTTGGGTAGAGGCTTGGGAAAGGCTTGCTAGTTGACTCTGCATCTTACCCATATTTTGAAGTAGAGTGTTCAAAATAGGGTCATTATAAGATAAAGGGCCAAAGGAATCTCCTCCAGAGCCATCGCCAATTCTTCCTCCAGAACCACCACCGGTGTGACTTCCGCTAGAGCCACCACCAGAGCCACTGCCACTAGTAGGGCCACCGCCAGAACCACTGCCACGACCTCTGCCAGAACCAGCTCTGCCACCACCTCCATTACCAAATCCACCACCACTACCAAAGCCTCCACCACCTATTCTTCCAAGACCTCCACCATCGGAGGTGATAGAAGGGGTAAAGCTAAAGCCCAACAAGACCTTATTCACCTTGATAGTTTTCGGTTGTTTAGGGATGGAAGGGATACTAATGGAAGGGACCACATTGGCCAGGTAGATAGAAGTGGGAGGCATTGATACTCCTAGTTGTCTCTCATTTTCTTCGAAGAGGAATCCTTGTGCAAAACCAAAGTTTCCCAAAGGACCACACACTTCAGCAATACCGAAGAGACTACTCAAAAGCTCTACACCTATTTGATCTTTGTTCATCATATGTTTTAATTCACTAACAACCTGAGTGACTCTAGCCATCTTCAAATTTCTTTCTAAATTATTTTCAAGGTCACCCAACCCCCTTGTAAGGGAGGACAGATATTCAATAGGGATTTGAATGGCCTCATGCTCATCCATCGATGATGGTGTGGGAGATGCAAGAGGAGTGGGAATGTTATCAATCTCATCAGTGAACCCCATCTCATTCTTCGATAACTACTCTCATGTAGCTAAACTAGTGGCGAGACCAGAGAAAAGACCTATAGAGAGACCAAGAAAGACCTTCGTTCTATCCATCGGGAGGTGTCATACACTTCTCCTTACAATATGCCTAGAAGTTGTGGACTAGGTTGTGATGCTCATAAACCTTCACAATTCTTGAGAACACAATAATCGTGAAGCAACTAAGGGAAGTCTCAACACTAAAAGATGAACATACGTTGGTTCACATCGGGTTCACCAAAAATGTAAGAAAGGGAGACCACCGCATGCAAGACCCCAAGTCACGGAGGGTCAAGATGCGAGAGGATTCCCTAACTTACCTCAACTAAGTGCAATGTTTAGGGTATGTAAGGAAAGGGTAGCAAGGACCGTAGGGCCTCTCAGCTACTCAATAAGCCCAAAATGTAGAAAGAGGCTAGGCGAGCTGGTTTCTAGGCTTAACACTTCATCTCAGAAAGCTCTCTGTCTTAGGACAGAAGTATAGACTTTGGAAGATAGCATAGGGCACTAGCATCTCAAAAGCACATTGTAGTTTGTACAACCAGACAGTGACAAAGATAAGGTGAAGCCACTAAAAACTAGCTAACGGCCTAGCAAGCTAACTAAAGGGCCAAAATGATAGAACTAAGTAAATTAAATAATCTCTAATATTGTAAAGTAAATAAGCAAGAGTGATAAAGATGAGGAGAATCTCAACAATGAACTCATTCACCAGCTGATCCTCCAAGAGCTCACACACCTACACACAACAAGATAGAGAAAGTTGGGTGGTTGTATAGGGGCCTGCATCAATCAGAACCATGTTTAGGTGTTCCCACCTCCACGGAAAGTCGAAGGAAAAGAGATAAATAAATGATAAATACACAAGCACTACAAAAATAGTACTATGCTACTCAACCAAGTGATAGAGGAGAGGAGAGGGAAGCTTACCACCTCCACCAAGAGCACTCAAGGTTGCTTGGGGGAGAAATGATAGGAACTCAAGCCTTTGCTGCAATGTCGTGGTCCCAAACATGCTCTATCAAAGTGATGGAGTGTGATATTGCTGCTATGGAATGCTTGGAATGCTTTGAAGTGAGCTTGTGAGAGTGAGAGTATGAGAGCCAAGTCTGTTCTAGATTTTTTCAAACCTCCAAATGCAAGCTCAAAGACTAATTATGAATGAATGAGAAAGAAAGTGGCTATATTCAGGTTAGGTGGCTGAAGGAGGTGTTACAACTTCCCTGCCAATGGGAAGAGTAACACCTCTGCTGGCTCAGCCACAAGAATCTTCCAGGGACGTAAGCATGCTGCATGGATGTCTTCATGCCTCACGAGCATCCTCGACATAAATTCCTCCACTGACACACAAAACAGGGGCCATGTGGACTGCCATTAGAGGGCTTAAGTAATTTTAATCCTCAAACTTAGGTTTTCTAAAGTGTATAGAGGCAAAAAGGGGAATTGATCCTAGGGTGAAAATTCGCTCTTATATAGGTAGATATGAATGTAATGTGTTACAACTGCAACAACTTTGGTGACATTGCTAAGAATTGTAGAACAAAATTCATAAGACCAAATGTACAGAGTGAGAAAAAGGGAAACACACAACCTAGAGTAAACAAAGAGTATAAAGCCCTTGAGGAAAAGGAAGAGAAATTTGAAAAGAAGACTAATAAGGTGTGGAAGGAGAAAGATCAGAATCCCACATAATCAATGATTGTACAAATGACACTTCATGCCAAAAAGTAAAACTTGTGGGTAATAGATAGTGGCTACTCCAAACATATGACTGAAGACTAGTGCAAGTTCATTCAACTCAAGAAATGTAAAGGAAATTCAATTAGCTTGGGTGACAACATTGTAGTAAAGATCTATAAAAAAGGAATATTGAGCTTAGATGGAAAAAATCCTACTAAAGGTGTCTTGTATGTTGAAGGATTGAAGCACGAACTACTAAGTGTAAGTTAAATGTGTAAAAATGGTTATAAGGTCATTTAATTTAGAAGGATGCAAGATAAGGAGGAATGGTAATACAATTGCACAAGGAGTTAGAACATATAGCAACCTTTACAATCTTTGTGAAGTGAAAGGTTAGAGTTGTTTGATAGGTCAAGTTGATGAGAGTTGGTTGTGGCATCAAAAATTGTGGCATATAAATTTTGATCATCTAGCGAAAGTAAGCTCAGGAGGTCTAGTTAGACACATGCCTAAGATAACTAAGCCTACAAGTATTATTTGCAAAGAATGTCAATAGGGAAACCAAATAAGGGTCAAGTTTCAAACAAAAGAATATTCAACCACAAAAACCCCTATAATTGGTTCATACTGATTTGTGTGGCCCTACAAGGAAAAGAGGAATGAAAGGTGAAAGATACATCATGTTGCTAATTGATGATTATTATAGAATGACATGGGTAACCTTTCTAAGAGAAAAGTCTCAAGCATTTGAAAGATTCAAGATATTTAGGAAGATGGTTGAGAAGGAAACTGGGAGAAGAATCAAGTTTTTAAGCTCAAATAGAGGAGGAGAATTCACATCAAGTGAATTCATTGAGTATTGTGAAAACCATGGAACAATGATGAGTAAGACCATGTTAGCATATATGTTTTGGAGAGAGGTAGTTCATACAATAGTATATATTTTAAATAGAGTTTAAATAAGAGCAAACTATGATAAGACACCATATGAATTATGGAACGACACTCCAACATCTGTCAAGTATTTCAAGATCTTTGGTAGAAAATGTTACATCAAAAGAGAAGATGAAAGCCTAGCAAACTTTGATTCAAGATGTGATGAAGGGATATTTGTAGGATATTCCACTCAAAGAAAAGCTTACACTTGTGCTATAATAAAAGGCTACACAGGATTATGGAAAGAATCAATGTCAAGATTGATGAGGATATTAAACATGTCAAATATGATAAGGATAAATTTGAAGAAGAATTAAATTGTGAAGAAGAAATTGCTTATGAAGAGGCAGAAGAAGAGGAAGTTGAAAATGCACTTGCAAAGTATGTAAAAAAAGATCACCCTACAAATCAAATAATTAGTGATAAGAATGAAGGCGTTCAAACAAGAAGGATACTTGCAAAGAATAAAGAACAGGTAAATTTTTCTCTCTTTTCATGTTGATGGTTCAGATGAGCACAACAATAGTAAACATAATATTACTATTCTCCTCTCCTGAAAGAGAAAGAATAACACATGGATATCTAACTCTCAAGGTATTGGTAATCGATTCTCAATTGTAATGATTTTACTCAATGGTTGATGTGGACTATAATGTTCAAGGGGTCTGCTGGTGTTGAGCTTGTGGATTGTTCTAAGATCAAACATAAACTTAAACCTACTTTAACTAGGGTTTTTAAAGAAACAGAAAAAGATAGATCAAAGGTTTGGAGCTAAAAAGAATGATATTTCATCTAACTTAACTAGACTTGCTACCTTTCAAAGAATTGCTAACTAAAACTACAGAACAAAATCAACTCGTGATTAACACAAAGTTTCATTCATTCACAGTGCTAATTTCAATAGCAGATTGCAAATCACTATTTAAAAAAAACATAAAATAAAACTTCATTCCTTGAAAGCTTTTCAAATCAAATGATTAACCCAAGATAAACATCATTCAGGAACATAATATGAAGTAGATTTAAATCTGGTTGCTTCTACTGTTAGTGAAATAGATAAGCAACATTTACAAATATGGCACAATCACCAGTGTACAAAAAACCTATTTCTTCAGATTGTTTCCATCTATACTAAGAAAACTTGAAAGATACATCACTTCCTTCTGTCGAATCTAACTCCTATTCTACTGCTACTCTTAAGTTTCTCTACTACTATTGGTTTATGAAGAATCTCCCTCTTTTTCTTCTCTATGGTCCTCTTTTTAAAAAAGAGGAAAACATGCCATATATATAGAACATGCCAAAAAGAATGTGTTGGCCCCTATTTTTAGGGTTTACAAAAATATCAGTTGGTTTCAGAAGGGTCAGCCCTTAGATCTTTTGGGAATAAAGTTGATCGCATTCAATGTGCATCCTCACTATCCATGTCGGTGAAGGATCACCCTCAAGAGAGTCCTTTAGATCTTTTACAACCACAAAATTAACTTCTAGCCTCCGTGTCCACCCTCGAACTTCCATTAGAGCCGCTTTGAATGCCCTAGAGTATAGCCATAAATGGCGATCTACCTTTTGCCAGTAGAGATCCCAGTTGTCATTGAGATTCGTGGCCTTTTCTTCCTTTCAGATTTCTTGTGCTCAAGATATTTTTGCAAGTTGACCATCTTTGAGAAGCAGCATCTGACCTCCCCTGTTAGATCCAAACACCATTGCTTCACCGAGATGACCCATGCCACACACATTCTACTGATCTTCTTCACAGGGGTAGTCAATTAGTCAAAATTCCAATGGTTTGCCCTCAGTTCCCTTTGATTGGTTGAATGCATGCCACTTAGGCTTTCCAGGCAGTCAAAGGCTACTCAAACATAATTGCATGTCGGTGAGACACTTGCCATGTCTCCCTAATGCAATTATACTCTACAGCAGCATCGACATAGCATACAACTCTCGGTGAGACCTCATATCGAATGCAAAAGTTATATCGATGTCACAAAAAACCATTGGCAAGACAATCATTATTGGCAAGAGGTCATAGCGGGTGCTAAGAGTCATACCAATATCCCTTTTCCATTGGCAAGTCCATCACTATTAGCAAGACTCTCTCAATCGGCAAGATATCATAGCGAAGCCACAAGACCTTGGGCGGGACCTCAATCATTTTCCCATACCTCATAGCGGTGATGCCTCCTTTTTGTGAGCTCATTTCATTTTGGGGAGACACCATCCTCTCGCCCAGAGGTTATACTGATATTGTTCCATCTCTGCGAGACTCTCCTTGGTCGGCAAGATGTTATAGTGAAGCCCCCACCTTTCAGCAAGACTCCGGCGAGTCGGGAAGACTTTTTCCTGAGCAACCCTTCTTTCATCGAGACCTCCAGCAATCTGTAGGACATCATACCGAGTGCAAATATTTCGCTTGGGGTCTCCCCGAGCTCAACCTTGTGAACCACTATCAGTAAGAGTTCCCTGATCGGCAAGAGATTACACCAAAGGAATAACCTTCAGTGACACATTCAACAGTTAGCGAGACTTCTTTTGGTTGGCGAGATATATAAAAACCCATGGCGATTAAAATTTCTGGCCGAACGATATATTTCA
Source organism: Sequoia sempervirens (assembly GCA_007258455.2). Lineage (NCBI taxonomy): Eukaryota > Viridiplantae > Streptophyta > Pinopsida > Cupressales > Cupressaceae > Sequoia > Sequoia sempervirens. Next base: position 32,164 of record VDFB02063181.1, read on the forward strand.
AATGAATAGAATCATTGCTAGTTGGCAAGACATTTGGAGGGTCTCACCGACTTTCTCCTTAGAGGAATTTTATGCCAAACTTGATTGAGGTATGCTTTCCAACTGAGTTCCTTGAGAAATATCACCAAGTGTATGATTTAATCCTGCAACACAAATGCCTCCATTAGTCCTTAAAGCATATAAAATACACTATTGTTCATCATGCCTTCAATTTTAACAAAAGAAACCCAACTCTGGCTGAGGTAGAACCAAAATTTGACAGAATAAAAGAAAAACTCGGGAGGAAAACAAGAGAACTCCTAAGACCAAACCGGACAACCAAAGGCGAAGAAAACAAAAGAAAAGTGGGACCCATTTTGTTCCAGAGTAAAATGGGGTGGTTATGCAAGGCATAACAAATGGCGACTTGGCTGGGAAAATGGTTTAACCATTTTCAAGAAACTAAAAGATTCAGCTACCCAGAACTCTTGGTTTATAAACATCACAACTTCAGTTGGGTCAGTTTTAACAACCAAGGTTGAGCTAGAATCTCAAATGTAAGTCCAGACTGGCTACCCCTGAATCTATGTGTGTGCTTGATGGTGCATCATCCTTGTATAAATTTTTCCTCATCTTTTAAACAACAATGTGCAAGATTTGAACTACATGAGTTGATTTCCTTTAGCTATTGTGCAATGATATCCTGGGCATTGCTTCGCTGCCAGTTAGGCATCCATAGCCTCGACGGAGATACCTCTAGTTTTCTCATAGCATTACTCTACTACCAATTAGGCATCCATACCCCTGGTAGAGATACTGGAATCACCCATTCATATTGGGTCCTCTTTTCTTTTTGATAATTCTTTTTTTTCTTTTTCTCTTGGAGTTTTAGATATTTCATTCAATTTTTTCTCAATATGTTAGATGTTTAACATCTGTTCTGGGTTGAAAACTACCATGGACCTCAAAACATCTAGGAATCATATTTTTCACTCAAATCTTACAACACTATTGCCCTAGGACAAATATACCATTAAAAAGGGAGATGATCTTGATGATTTGTGATAGATTCAAAGATAGTGAATGAAGATTGTTTACTTTGTACCTCATTTTCAAGACTTTCCACAACTCTTATTGATAATGGGCATAAAACAACTAATTTAGGAAAAAATAATCAAATTAGAAAACCTGAAAATATCTAAACCACTTCTCTCCTAATAACCAAAGTATACTTCAGATAACAACCCACTATTTCAAGATGGAAAGAATAGAGAAACCACAAAGAACAAAACAAGACAGAAACAAAAGAACAAAGGAAATGAAAGGTCAAAAGAAAGAACAAGCAAACAAACAACAAAACTATTTACATACAGAACAACATAAAAACTATTTACAAATAGCAAAACCAATTATTTACATAAATGCACAAGTAAAAAAAAAACCAAACTTCACGACTCAAAATAATGTTTAAGAAACTATCCATTAACAGGCAATGGAACAGGTTCTCCCGTTAAACTACTAAGTCGGAAAGCATTTTCTCCTAAGATCTCTACAATTTGATAGGGAACCAACCAAAGCTTATCAAATTTTTGGTGGTTTCCCTTTTTTCATTAGCTTTATCCCATAGCAGCACAAGGTCTGATATTCTAAAAGCCTTGATTTTGGCTCTTTTGTCAAACCAACATTTGACAACAACCTGGTGTCTAAAGAATTGCTGCAAGGTGGCTTCTCTTTGCTCTTCTAATTTCAACAAGCCAACCAACCTTACTTCTATCCTATCATCATTAGAGTAAAATTTCTACATAAACTCAAGGATAGGTATTTGCAAATGAATAGGGAACACAGGATCTTGTCCATACACTAGTTTAAATGGTGAAGACTTTAAAGAAGCCTTGATCCTAGTTCTATCTGCCCATAACACGAATCTCAGCTGGGCAAGCTAGTCCCTAATATTGTTCTCTAACAATTTTTTAATTACCCCTAAGAGATTCTTATTGGTTGATTCTACAACTCCATTTCCTTGTGGGTAATAGTTTGAAGATATTTTAAAACAATTTTGTGATCATAAGCCCATGAAATGAACTCAACAGAAGAAAAAGAAGAGCCATTGTCACATACCAATGCGAAGGGTACTCCAAACCTAGTTGTGATGCATTCGGTGAGGAACTTGATCACTACCTTTGTCGTGCTATTCTTGCAAGGTATAGCCTTCATCCACCTCATGCAATAATCCATGGTAGTCAGAATAAATTTGTGTCTTGTAGAAGAATTTGGTTTAATTACCCCAATAAAGTCCAACGCCCATTGGGAAAATAG